>VXCB01000102.1:0-142316 GCA_009613015.1 Mollisiaceae sp. DMI_Dod_QoI
ATTAAAATTGGAAAATTATTTATTATATTATTATAATATTACTAAATTTGATTTCAAAGTATTATATTATAAAATTACGCTAAATATAGTAATTTTACGTACGAATAAGCTAATTTATATATAGTAGACTTATAATAAACTATTAATTAAAAATCAAATAAGTTATTAATTAGAAATTAAATAATAAATAAATTATTATTTAAAAATCGAAAGTAAAGTAATAAATAAATTAAAAGTAATTTCTTAACTATAAATAAGCTAGTTAGCTTAGCGTTTATACGTACTTATTATATTTAAGCTTTAAATAAATAAATAAATAAATTATAAAATTTAAAATTTATATAAATTAATTTATAATAATTATATAAAGTTTTTAATTTATATTATTTATATTATATTTACAAATTAAATATTAATATAATATATTATTATATACTAAATTTTACCTTTAATAAAAGTTAAATATATAATTAAAGTAATATTCGTTTTTAAAGAATTTAATAACTTAGCTTTACGAAAATTATCGAATTTATAATTTATTAAAAAATTATAATATAAAAAAAAGTAAAATAATATTTTAAATAATTTATTATTTTATAGAATTAAAAAAAGGGAAAGCTTTATATATATATATATATGAATAGTAGACTAGTATAAGCTTGCACGTGGTTTGTACATTATATAACCACTTTTGACACTCCAAATGTTCGTCTAAGACTCGCTGTAACAGAAATCTCGTTGCACTATTTATGGTCACCATTGTACCACCATACGACTTCTAACTCTGCATCCAAACTAAGAGCATCTCCCCAAAAGATGTAGCTTAAAGCGAGCCTGTATTTTCATTGATGTTCATAAGGATCCCAAATATGAGGCTTTATCCTATACCTGGGGTGATCTCTCCAAAACTCTACCTTTATTACTAGATGGGAATTGCTTCCAGGTTACTGAGAACTTAGAGTCAGCACTCCGCCATCTCCGACTGGAAAGGGAACCTAGGACGCTTTGGATTGATGCCATTTGTATCAATCAGCTTGATTTGGAAGAAAGGTCTTTGCAGGTCCCCTTTATGCTAGAGACTTATGGAAGTGCAGAGCGGATTGTAGTTTGGCTTGGGAGAGGGGAGGATGGGAGTGCGGAGGCAATGAGTAGGATTGCAGCAAGTCAACTTAGGGGGAAGCAGGTTAGCAACTATGATCTCAGCCAAGATGATATGTGTGGAGTACTTGAGAACAAATATTCGAAAATTCGGGAAGCGCACACCCAGGTGGCTAGCAAGTCTCGACGTTCGTGGGGAATATTAGGAAACCCCGCCTGGGACTTTGTACGGTCTACTGCAATACTAAGGATGCTGCTCCCCGATCACCCCAAAATATCCTCTTTGCTCCTCACAACAAAGGACGTAGGAATCTCATCAATTTCCCAAGAAGAGGTCTGTCTTCTAAAGAGACCCTACTGGTCACGGATCTGGGTCATCCAGGAAATCGCACTAGGAAAGGAGGTGCATATCACTTGCGGAAAGTATTCTGTGTCATGGAAAGATCTCACGAAAACCTATTCTAAAGTCGATTTCGACACAGATGTATCCATCAAGGCAGTCCTCAGCGGCTTCCAAGCAATAAACGAGATCAGACAAGAACGACGAGAAAACCCACAAAGCGACAGTGCGGACTCGCTCATCGAACTAGTCAAACAATTTCGCCATTGTAATGCAGCCGACCCCCGAGACAAGATCTTCGCTTTGCTGGGCCTCCTACGACACAGCCCTCTAAGCACCGAGTACGGCGCCAGGGATGGTGGTGCAGACTACAAGAAGTCGGTCTTTGGAGTTTATAAAGACTTCGCTATTTCCCAACTCCAGGAAGATAACCTCGATATTCTCAGCCATGCCGGAACCTCTGCTGCCGATGGAAAACTTCCCTCGTGGCTGCCAGACTGGTCTCAACCTCTCACTGTCTCGGTTCTTGCAAAACGTCGACCGAGGAAACCGAGCTCTTCCCAGGGCTTGTATAGCACTAAGGATGACGAAGCGCTTTATCATGCTGCTGGGAAATCTAAATATCGTCACAGATGGGCGTACGAAGGAAATCCACGAGTGATTAGTTTCCGAGGCCGCATCATTGATACTATCAAGCCCCTCGGCAACATATCCGCAACTTCCTTCACGTTAAGTACGATCTCGTACAATACCGTGATATCTACCTGGAGAAAGCTGAATGCTTGTCGTACCCAGTTTCCTGATAGGTATAGTAGTGATAACTCTGGAAAAGCCCTTGATTTCTACCGAACTTTGATCGCGGATGTTGGCCCGAATGGCCGGATAAAGGAAGGTCTTCCAACCGTCCTTCTGAAATGGTTGAATGGACAAACCATTTTAGATGACGATCCTAGCCTCAAGGATATATTAGAGCCGTGGATTCCATGTCTCAATAATGCAACATATGGCCGCAGATATTTCGTAACTGAGAGCATGTATATGGGTCTGGCACCTGCGGATTCTGAGCCCGGGGATCATGTAGTTGTTTTGCTTGGGGGACAGGTTCCATTTGTGTTGAGACCCGTAACGGAGGGCTGGAAATTCGTGGGTGAGTGTTATGTTCATGGCATTATGGACGGGGAGATTATGGTTAGTGCGCTTGGAGGGGACAGATTCAGATGTAGTACGGTATATAAGGAAAGAGAGTTTACTTTGGTATAAGTTTAATTATAATAATGAAAATGGAAGTACTTCTATAAACTTTTTGAATATTTATTCGATTTTTAAATAATAATAATATTTTTATAAATTTTAAATATGAATATAAAGAAGCTCGATTGTAAATTAATTAATATATATATAATATATAATAAAAATTTTATAAATAAAAAATGGGTATTAAAAAGGTACAAAACTATTAAATTTTCGCTTTCTTATAATGCTATTAGAAAGACCTTTTATTTAGCTACAACAATCTAGATAACATTCCTAATAACACCCATAATGTAATCCTTAGGACTCCTTTTCTTCTCCCCGGCATGCATTTCGGCGATGCTAGCGCGTCTCTGCTCCTCCGAGACGTCTGGACCAATAGTGGATAGCTGGGTTTCTCTCATACCAGTGTAGAGATCAATATCCTTTATTTTGACGTATAATGGGCGATCTTCTGGTCGCTTGAACCAGCTGTAACCCTTCCACATTAAGTATAGAGCGATAAGGAACGGACCGGCGAGGTAGTCTTGGAAGAAGGTCTTAGGATCCAAGTTAGGGCCCCCGACTGGGTACAGCGCGACGTAGAATTGTGCGATGAGGCAGAGGACGTTGATGATCAAGCACACCCAGGAACCCCAAACACCAAAGGCGGCCTTGTAGGGCAGTTCGTCTACGGTATGACCATTAGCGGCCCTACAAGTAGTTAGTCACCGAGTAACCATCCGAAAGTGCAGTTTAGAGCCTACCAAGCCGCGCGGAAGCGAATATGAGCCAGCGCAATACTGCCATAGATAAAGAGGATGGAAAGACCTGACAATGATAAGAGCCAAGTAAAAATATCTCCACCATTCGGCGCCAAGTTGATGAAAGCTAAGCATCCAAAGAGGAGTTGGAGGACGACTACAGAAAGAGGGCGTCCCTTTTTGTCAACATAAGCAAACAACTTGGGACCCATGCCTGTGTATGAAGTTAGCATTGTGTGAAAATTGTGGAACGGTGTATGCACCATTTGCGGCCAGAGCCTGCATGGTGCGAGTCGAGCCGAAAGTGCAGGAGTTGGCAACACTCATGACAGAAATCAAGATAACAGCGTTGAAAATCGATGGGAGGACCTTGATACCAGCGAGCTGAATAGCGATGACGAAAGGTGAGTGACGAGATTCAGAACCTGCCCCACTATACAAATCACTGTCCTCTGGCACAATCAACCCAATAAGGAAGAGGTTGACGATATAGAAAATGGCGAGACGCCAAACAACCTGCTTGGAAGCTCTTGGAATTTCCTTCAAAGGGTTAGCAGTCTCGGCAGCAGCTAGCCCAGTGAGCTCAGTGCCAGTATAGGCGAACGAAGCTGTAACGAAAACAGTACAAAAGCCGTGGAAGCCGTTGAGAAATGCAGTCCAGGGCGAGTGCCTGTGTGCGTTATTAGCCTTGCTAGTAGCCACATCGAAAGTTTGAGCATACCAGTATCTTGCACCAATATAGCCTCTCGTGTCTGATGGGACGCCGCCGCAGTCAATGATTATCCCGAGGAGCATGAAGCCTAAACAAGCGGTGATCTTAATAAGACTGAGCACGAATTCGACCTGTTCCAATTAACTCGGTCCTTAGAATAGTTTCGGTAGACTCGCCTCGCCATAGCCCCTCACGCCAAAGATCTGGATCGCAACCAAAGCCACAAGCAGCGGGACGATCCAAGCAGCATTGTTAATGCCGTCCGATCCGGGCCAGTAGTGGATGATGTTGCAAGCAGCCGAGATCTCAAAAGGAAGGACAGTCAGCCAGCTGATAGCATACTGCCAGCCGCAGGCGAAGCCCCAAGACGGGTCGACGAAGCGGCAGATGTACATAGTGAAGGCTCCGTTGACTGGGTACACAACAGCCAATTCTGCGAGAGCTTGCATCACGAGGTAACTAAATAATCAAGTTAGACGAGGACAAAGCCTTTCAGCGTCCAGGGAGCATACATCATGCCGCCTAAACTCATGTTAATTCGCCGTCGCAATTCTCATAGCATGTAACGTACCAACAATCATGAAACCAAGAAGCACCGAAGCAGGCCCTCCAGTCTGGAAAGCACCGCCAGAGCTTACAAACAGGCCAGCACCAATTGCACCACCACTAAATGGATACGTTAGTATACAGATGGCGGTTCCGAGTGCTGAACTTGCATGGCAATCATCTGCATGTGTCTGCCTTTCAGGTCTTGGTGAAGCCGGTTCTCGCTTGCGACGATCATATCTGGGTCACTACTGAAGGCACCGTCGCGTGTGGACTCATAGCCCGGAGCAGCGTTGGCAGGCTTCTCGGCAAGCCCGCCATTTTTGGGATCGAGACTCATTGTTGCAGAGCAGAGGAGAGGGGACAGAGGAGAGGGGACAATGAAGAAGCAAGCAGGAAGCAAGCAAGGAGGAAGCACGAGGAAGTAGGAAGTAGGAAGCAGGAAGCAGGAAACAAAGCCGCGAGATGTTTGGATAAGTAGCTGCGACCCCGACCCCGTCTTTTAGAGCTGCTGGCTGCGGGCTGCTGGCTGCAAAGCACCTCCACCTCCCGCTGCGCCGCTAGTCACTGGCGCCGGACGGCGAATCATCGAGCATAGATAAGATAAGCATCTCGATTGGTGAATGGCTGCAACGGTTGTGGGTGAACAGATCATAATTACATCCCCCTACATCCCACATTTGGGGAAGGTGACATCCTGTCGGCCCCCCCGTCTAATTGGCGACGCGGACCAGGCTCTGCGCATTTCTGTGGGGAAGTGGCGGTAGCGGACCAATGTGGCGCCACGTTCACGGTCGATCTTTCCCTTGCTTATCTTCAATACGACGATACTGTACCGTTACCAGCCGCTCACACGGCAACGCCGACGACCTTCTCTCCGGATGATGAGGAGACTCAGGAGAGGTCCTGGAGAACGCCTCGACGGGAAGGTGATAAGCGCGCCAAGTAAGGTGACTAGCCTGGCGAGGAATTCAGTGTGTCAGGCCCTCAAGTAATCGAATAGAACCCAAAGGAGGAGGATCAAAAACTAATGAACTATAATACAGTTGTTCAAGAGTTTAGTTTAGAGGTAGGAGGCACAGCTTTCCAAAAGGGGCTACATTAGTAGAGTTATTTTCGCTACACGATTTGCTAAACTTTCTACTTTACTCTCGTTTAAATAATTATATATATATATTCGTAAATATAATTTAAATTATAAAATAATTTTTAAAATTTATTTAATATAATAAAATTATATTACTTTTCGATATTTAAATTAATAATTTTTTAAAAATTTAAAATTTATATAATTTTATAATATATATTAAATATTATTTATAATTTCTTATATTTTATTCTAATAATTTAAGTATTTGAGAATTACTATTATAATATTAGCTTATATAATAATTACGTAATTATTTATATTATATATATAATTCGATTATATCGATTTTAATTTATTATTTATAAAAAAGAATAAAACTTTATAATATAAAAGCTTTATTAAAAACGTATATAAAATCGATTATATTATAAATATAAGAAAATTCTAATTTAATAATTTAAATTTTTAAATAATCGAATATAAATTAATATTTAAATATTTAAATTTTTTAATAATTTAAATAATTAAATTATCGTAGAATTTGAATAATTCGTTAATTTGAATAATTCGTAAACGATTTCAATAATTTTGAATAGGCTAATAGTAGTGGATGGTCCGTGGACTGCTTTTTACACCCAACCTTCGCCTATATGGTGCTTGTACAATGGTCACGTGGCCACCTATACTAGGTATATATGGGCTGGCATCATTATTCATATCATATTTACTACCATCCCTTGGGTCCTTATACTCACTGTATGTGACATATTCCACTTCTTCCAAATTGTACTATTTCTTCTCCTTCTCCAACAAAACTTGAACCATCTGAAACATCTCCTTTGATTCATCCTCCCATTGCTTGCCTACTTTGCCACTGAATTTATCAGGATGCCATCTCAGTCTCTCCCTCTTCAGTCTCTCAATCCATTGGTCTCCCTCAACCTGGACTCCACTTCCCTTTAGCACCCTCAAAACATCATGTTGACAGATGCCCAGCTTCTCGCCCTTGACGCAGTCTCGCAACCAGAGGCTACACCCCTCGCTTTCAATTTTTGGGAACGATAGGTCTTCATCTTCGTCGAATAGCTCGATGATCTTCGCTGAAGAAAAGAAGGCAACGCACGCCTCATTCCATTTCACGTACTCATCACTCGCAGCACTTGTTACTTTCTCGCCAAGCTGCGCATTCAACACCTTCCAGGCCTTTCTCTCCTCGTCATCCTCCATTTTGACCTCCTCCTGTTCCCTAGCCTTCGGCTGATAGCTCGGGATCTTGATCTTGCCGCCGCTCGAAACTTCTTCCGCCACGAAATTTGGATCGAAAGTCGGATCTGCCTCTTCCTCTCTCCTTTTCCATTCATCATCAGGATCTCCCTCGGAACCGGAGTCGTAATCGTAATCTGTGTCTTCGTAGTCGGAGTCATATTCGAAACCACCGTCATCTTCACAGTCGTCGTACCGGCGTCGACGTGTGCTGATAGTTGGGACGTAATCTTCGTTGAGTGAGGCGCGAGACTGGAGTTCCTGGTTGCGCAAGAAGGACCAGAGAGTTGGTGCTTGGCTGTTAGGGCAGTTGTCTTCGTCTTCCTCATCTTCTTCCTCTTTTTCACGGTCGTCGTGTTTGGTAGGAATGACTTTTTTGGATGCGTTGTCCCCGATGAAAGGTTTGATTGGTGGTCTGACATTCCTCGTGCTCTCCTCTCCCTCCTCGCGCTTTCTCTTGGGCGGTAGTGGTGCGCACGGGGAAGAATGATTGTTTTCGATCTTTGCTGGTGTGTCTTCGCACTGCTTGTTCTCCATTGGTTTGCAGATTTCCGGTTCCGTGGTTCTCGCGCGCTTCACAGATCTAGTCTCCGGGTCTTCGAACAAGGCTGGCTCAGACGTACTACGCTTCCTCTTCGTGACTCTGTTCATATTTGTGCCGACTGTCATATCCCCATTCCGCTGCTTCTCCATTGCCACGGACAATTCTGGCCCCGCGATCCTCGCACGCTTCGTAGGTCTCGATTGCGGACCTACGAATTCGGTAGACTCTGTACGCTTTCTCTTGCCGGAGGGTGGACTCATTGCGTTTCCCAACATAACGAATCGATTCAAAGTTTTTGATTTCGTGCAGATGTTCCTGTTGAGTTGCAGAAGAAAACCCTAGGTGCGCTCTTGGAAAGGTTGGAGGTTCAAAAGTGACTTGTTGAGTCCAAAGTGCCTCGTTTAATGGGCACAATAGCAAGGGGCAAAATCGAGGCTCAATGTCCAGTTGGTGACGACAATACGAAGGAAATCGAATTACCGAGTAAGCGAATTGATCCGGTCATCCCCTGAAGTTGAAGACATATAATGTGGCCATTTTGAGGCACTGATAGTTGGGAGAATATGGACCTGAATGAAAACAGATTTGAGTACTGGGAGGCCCTTTGTTGCTGGAGGGGGGAAGGTTAATTTTGAGACATCGGGATTTGCTTTGTAGACATCTTCTAAGCTCCATATCTGAAGGTATGATGCGCAGTTCTAGATACTCAACTTTAACCGTAACTGATGAATTTATCACAATGGAAGGCGCATACGGAGTGTTGTTAGCGCCTTTAATTAGCAAGAGGGCAAGAGGATCCTCGTCCACGATTAGGACAAGCCTAGCACATGGACTTGATTAAAAACACCAAGACAACGATCTTCGCGAGTTGATCAATCATTTGTCAGAAACAAGCTTGAACTCGATTTACTGTCGCTGGAGTGTTTTGTGTAGTTTATTCATGGCAACTACTGTAGGAAGCAAAAGGTTTACCATAGTCTCAATGAAACCCACGAAGTACATCCCATTCCGAACAATGAATTAGAATCGATAAGCAAGAACACAAAGATAGTCCTCATAGATGCAGACAGATATTATTGCGTAATACAGCAGACAGACGAAGAAATTATGCTTTTTAGTGCTTTGAGCAGGATGCTAAAAAATATAGCCCTCGATTTCAGATTCTACGGGTTACCAGTTTCTATAAGCATTTCGTCCCAGCAATAATATCACCCCTGGATCAGGTAAGACTATGGCACCGGTGTCTATAGGCATGAAGGCCGACCTCTGAGGCTTGCTAAATGCGACCAAGGAATTTCATGGAACTTGGACGACAGTCTCCCAGTAACAACTAACGGCTGAAGTGATATTCGGGATATGCCAGCGGCCAAAACAACAACCCAGCTAGCAATTCATAGTTCGTGCATCTCTTGTCTGTCACACCCTTCAGCTCCGCTCTGATCCGGGGTTATAATGTCAAGATATTCGAAGGCTCAACCGCT
The DNA here is from genome assembly GCA_009613015.1 of Mollisiaceae sp. DMI_Dod_QoI. Taxonomy (NCBI): domain Eukaryota; kingdom Fungi; phylum Ascomycota; class Leotiomycetes; order Helotiales; family Mollisiaceae; species Mollisiaceae sp. DMI_Dod_QoI. The sequence goes on from VXCB01000102.1 coordinate 9,069, forward strand.
GGGACGAATATATTAGCTCCTTCTCCAGGTTCTCTGAGCCCGTCGCTGTGAAATCTTGTCGATAATCAAGCAGGATTGCTTTAATTTCTGCCTGAAGCCGTGCTAAATTTGTACTGGCACACCATGCTGCGATGAGACAGAGCGTGACAAAGCTAGCTCCTAAGGGTCTGTACTTAGCAGCTTGATCGGCAAGACTAAGGACCTCTTCGCAGAAATTCATCGAGTCGACATCCAGGTCAACACTGCTAGCATCGAGAGCCTTGAGTATGCAGTTGAAGACGAGACAGATGGCAAGACCTAGGCCATACGAGCGTTGAAAGTAAGCGTGTGTTCTTGTCACCCAGACTGCAGATTGTCGGCTATCGTCACCCGAAAATTCTGGGGCTGCATACAGGCGATCATGCAGTTTGGCCAAGGTGGTTTTTAGTATGCTGTAATGATGCCTCGTCTCAGCCGCGAGAATATACAAGTCAAGCTGCTCCCGCAATGCGGTTCTGCCGCGTTCCATAATGTCAGGGGCTCGAGCTAGACAGTGCATCATTAAACCCTCATAACTTGTTCCGTCTAACTCATTTGCCACCAAACTGCTCCACTCCTCGGGACCAAAGCATATTTTTGGGTTAATAAGAGCCTCAAAAAGGACTGGGCCACGCAACGAAAGCAGCAATTTGCACTCAAATTCATCTTGTGTATCATAATATGATCGAGCTTTTATAATCTGCGCTGCTCCTTCGCCGTGAGCTGAACGACATCCCGTATGGGTGCCAAGGAAACTCTGGCAAATCAGCAAGAGCATAACGGCACATAGCGTCTCCGCTTTTCGCGCTCTTGAACGGTCGTTCAAATAGAGTCTGAGGGTTTTGAGGGCGTATGAATACTTGGCAAGGCTTCCAAAGGAAACCTGACCATCAGTAACTCGGCGAGAAGCTAAAGTCGAATGTGCGCTCACAAGAGCTGCAACAGCTGCGTCTAGTGCCTCGTTCGTGCCGATCCTCCTTGGAATATCATCGATGAAGCCTCCGTAGGTCCAAGAAAGGTGATATCTTATGTCATCTAAAGCCTTCAATTTGGTAACGAGTGCATTGGTCAATACAGTGGTCTCGTTGCTGGGAGTACGCGGGCGGAATGTTTGTTGGGTTTTCCAGGAAGAGTTCCGGTCATGAACGGACCAGGCAGACCTGCTTGTCTCCTTGAATATGTACCGCTGTGCACCAGAGCCCATGCATGCAATCCGAAGGCGGCTACATCGTGAGCATACGGGCTTCCTTTGATCGCACTGGAGATCCATCTTGTCAATATGGCTTTTAATGATTAACTCTAAGTAGTGGCCTACCTTCTTTTTCTGCTGGCGACAGGCATCGCACCCTCGTCCAGATGGAACGCCAGGCATTCGCGACGTTAGTGAATTATAAGACTGATCACCAAAAAGGGACTCCTCACACGTTGAAAGGTGCACGCAGTTCAAGCGATGGCAGGTGTACACGCATTTCCACTCATATATAAGTGATTTTGCCTGACTTGCATCAAGTGAGATCGAGGTTGTCGAGGCTGTCACGAAGCGGGCGCAGCCACCGTCAGCCCCCATCAGCCACACATGAGGCGAGTCCGCCGTGTCGGTAGGTAGGTAGGGAGGTAGGGCTATCCCGTGCAGGCGTCAGGCTAGCGACAACACTGAATCTGCCTAGGATTAGCGGGGGACGATAAACGAAGGAATCGGAGCCTGGCGATCCTGGACTGCACCCCGACTGCACCGACTGCACCCCGACTTTCAGAGAGAATCTATCTGCGTATACCTAGGTATCCTTATATACCCAGGAGAGACAGGCGCAATTGGTTATCAGACCTGGGCTTGCTGCTGTATAAGCACAAGCAGAAAGCACAAGTACGAGTATAAGTCCATCTCCATTCTACTCCTCTTCACCCCTCTCCTGCCAGTCTCCCTGCCAAACTTGTACTCCCGGCCTAAGCCATTAAATTTCCTAGTCACATAATCTCTGGACACGGCAGTCGCCAGCGCATTATGGATTTGGGGAATCGAAATCTCAAGTCCAGTGGAAATCTAGACAATCACAGCATCCACTCTCCGCACCCTCAATTAAGTGATGGTCCTCAGCATGATCAAGAACCGACACGTCGAACTCTGCATGTTTACTACGAGGGCTTCAAATACGACAGTATTCGTGTCCTCGATTCCGACAAGACCACCACTCTCGTTTGTACAACGTCAGTCTTAGAGCCAGAAAACCGCAAATGACGATACATTCTACACCGAGCAATGTCATAGCCACAGTCGACTTTCACCTGCTGACGTCTCGCGTCGATGCAACCATGCACGATGAGTCCATCGCCCTCACCTCTCACGGGATATTCAAGTTGGATTATGCCTACAGCTCTTCTACCTTTCCTGGCATGAAGATGACCTGGAAGCATAGAAAAGTGGTAGACGATCTCGACATGGTTCTCCTCGACGACAGAGCAATGCCCATTGCCAGATTTGACCCTACCAATTGGAGCTTGAAGAAAAGCGGCAAGCTAGAACTGCTGGAGGCATGTACGGCCAATGGAGCGGTGATGGATGAGGTAGTCACGACGGGGCTAGCAGGAATGTTTATCGACAGGTGCAACGGCTTGGTGTTGCAGCTGTTGCTGCAGCGTCGGCTTAGCGATTCGGGTGTGAATGTCAATCGGATTGATCATCCCCTATTAGGTTTCTATCACTCCGCAATCAAGTCCTATCATGCAAGGGCATTCTCTCTCGGTTCCACATGGTCGCGTGAGGAGCATCATAAATACTGTAGTCCTAGCTCCAGGTACGCGAGATGTGTTGAACGCCAACGTTCATCAGTGACTACCTTGGTGCCAGCGGCGGGTATGCCTTCTTTCGCGCCACGCCAACCTAACCTCGAGGAGCCCTGCTCCAATGCAATGGAAGTTGGGACACCGAATGAGGAGAAGGATCGCTATCGTTAGACGATACGGGGATGACGGCAATAGTGTTATGTGAGTCGTTGTTTAACGATGCCATTTCGGCATCAACAAGACGTGGCTGAGGCTTGGGAGAATTTAGGTAAAACAATTAATTACTTCCTACTTAGGTACCTCCATATGTGTGCACGTGCGGCCATGGATCGGCCAGGCAAGCCGCGCTAACCCAAGATGGTGGTATGCAGCGCTGTGACCCCGGTAATGCGAGATGCATGTCTAACTGCACTGGAGATGCAGCGGCAGCATCCTCATCCTCCTTGTTGGCGAGCGCCTGGAAATTCCAGATTGGATCAGCGCTCGCCGAATCCAATTTGGAAACGCTTTCATTGATGTACCATGCGTCATCAGTGGTAGGCACTGCTCAACAGCCTCAGCCTGCCTGGTGAACCTGCACCAAGTTGGATGACTATCGTCTCTGTTTACGGCATGGAGAGGCCAAGAAACGATCGCAGTGCCCTCGAAGTTTCGAGGCAACTTTGATATAAGAAGGCAGGTAGTCCCTTTTCTTCTAGTTTTTTTATTTTAAATACTGGTCAACGAACCGATTGAATCTGGAGATCAATCTTGTGTATTTTTTATGCTCTCCTCCCGCCTCATCACAATGTCAGAAGCTCTATCGTCTCGATCAGTCCAGACTGACGGCTTATATCCATACCAACCCAACAAAGTTCTTCCAATCATATTTGCGGCTCTCATTGCCTTTTCACTGGCCCTCCACACATACCAAAACTTGTCTGTTTCTCGACCCTTCACACTGACCATTCTACTAATGATTGGTAGCCGTTATCGTTTCTGGCGCGTAACTTTCTTTATGTTCTACGCTGGTCTCGTATTCCTGTGCGGCTGGATTCTACGGGCCATCTCCTCTCATGTGCCGTCACACCTCGGTCTATTCATCGCCCAGACGATTCTCACATATGCCGCGCCACCGATCTATGCTGCAGCGGAGTACAACACCCTCGGGCGTCTGATGTTCTATCTCCCCATGCATGCTCCACTCAACCCGACTAGTAACACACCCTTCCCTTTGTTCCTCCTTCTCGCCACTCACTAAAGTTACTGTGATCGGATGCCCAACCCATGTTTCATCTTCTTTGACTCTTATTCTCTCAGAAAACATGGTACTAATTCTATGTAGTGGTAAAATACTTCTTCATCTACCTTGGCAGTCTTGTTGAGGCCCTATCGGGAGCCGGTGCTGGCAAGTTGGCTGGGTCCACACCCGGGACAGCACGGTATGAGAGTGGAGGCACCTTAATTGCTGTGTCAATTGTGTTGCAGGGAGTAATTGAGTGCATCTTCATGGCGATGGTAGCACTGATCCATCGTCGATGTGCAAGAGCAGGAATGTTGGCCAGAAACGTCAGGATCGTCTGTCTCACGCTGTATGGAACATCTACTTTGGTGCTGCTGCGCTGCGTCTTTCGGGCTGTGGAAGCATTCACTTCGTATACTCACAGCTGCGCCGAGGTGTATTGCGGGTCGGTGGCGAAGAACGAATGGTACTTGTACGCGTTTGAAGCTGCACCCATGGTACTGTATACGCTGTGGCTGAATGTCTTTCATCCTGGGAGATTCTTGCCTAGAGATTATAAGAGATTTCTCGACATTGATGGAGAAACGGAGCGTATTGGGCCGGGCTGGATTGATGAAAGGCCTAAGGGGCAGATCTTCATGGATCCTTTCAACTTGCAGCACGACGCTCGCGGCAGTGGAGAGCACACCAAGTTTTGGCTGAGGTCGCTGGATTGGCCGGCTTGTAAAGATGGCAGCTTCGCGCTTCGGTCTGCATCCAACTGCGGTAGAGGAGAAGATATCGGAGAGTAAGATTTGTGATCTTGAAGTGGTCATTTAGGAGAAGCTGGACATCGCCGACAGTAGAGATATGATGTGGTGTCGTCGAAGCCGCTGTGTAGAGGTCAATTGATTATTCGGTCTTTACTTCTAGTCTTAGCCTGAGGTATACTCCTAAGTCTAAATAGACGCACGGAAGGCGAGCTCATCTTTTATAGACTATTGTTCTACGACATTGGACTGCACTTTGTGCCTCGGATGCTTCTCTGGGAATTTCTGCACTTTCTCTGTGAAGATTCGATTCCAAGATACAACGATCGAAAGCCTAGGAGCATACTATACCTAGGGATGAATGATGGAGTATACAGGTCACTGCTTAAAGTGGCCGGGGCTCGAGTGCCTGGACTGCTTTTGCTATGTTGTTGCCTAACCGACCATAAATGTTTCATCCGAAAAATCAAATATCGTCCAATCGATGTTTTCAATATCATGACCCACGAAATTGAAAGGCTATAACAAATCAGTCTTGTGTCTGGGGCGTCAATCAAGAGCCAGAAGGGTAGAATGTGGGGTCAAGAGTCCCAAATTAGAAAATCAAAGCCAAGTAGCGAGAAAAAAGAAACAGGCTGGTTACATCCAATGCTCCAAAAGCTGCCTCCTCGCCCTGAATGTGGTTATGTCGACCCTGGAGCAGCAGCGATGCCGGGCCGACTCCATAAGGCTCTCCAGCCGCTGATTTTCCCACGGGAGGATGAGGTAGTGATATCGAAGAGAGTTGACTGTTTATTTTCGCTTCCCCATCTGCCTGCCTAGCAATATTCAAGGTAAGGCGAATGGCATGTGAGACTCTAAGCGCATCTCTGCTGATTGTAGATTTCTCCAGACAAATGGTATGAGATTCCTTGAGCAAACCAAGCACTTCATTTTCTGCGGTAGTGTTGATTACTGAACCTAGGCGGCCTTTTTTCCAGCGCAGATGAAGAACAAGGCATAAAACCATTATCCCTAGTAGAAAATCATTCATGGTAAAATTGGTAAGCATCCAGCGCTCCATGTAAAGTTGACCACCAGGAGAGAACTCCTTGTAGATGTCTATAAATTGACTGACAAGTTTCATACCAGCCTCAACACAGGATCTAGTGCTAAACATATCTCCTCGAGCCATGTAGCGACGGTGAAGAGCGCAAAGGCTTTTTAGGTAGATGAATTCAATGAATGCCCTTGTCATGATGAGGTAACCGGGGTCTGCAATGGACTCAGAGAGAGGCTTCGTCCGGAGAACGTCAGGCGTCGTATCGTGCATTCGTCGAATTTCTTTATCGAGTCGTAAAATTTCTATTTCAGATTTCTCCTTGGAGGAGAGTGCGTCTTGGCAGACCTTCCCGAAGCTAATCATCTGCCTGTCCTTGACAACGAACCACAGCAGCCTGGTGGCTTCATTTTCCGACCGAGACGCAGGCAATACCTGCGTGTCCTCATCGAAATCCGAGTCCAGGAGGTTTCTCGGCGACTTAGTGTCGCACTGCTCGATATTGATGTTGCTTGGGAGGCCGAGTTGGAACGACATCATCAAGTCCATTTGTTTGACGGCTGCCCAAAATCGTCTTCGCATCTCCCCCTCGAAGATGGACAAGGTCCCAAATGAGTCTGCATCTCGATGGTAGCCCATCTCATAAGCCCTGTTCGTCGAGAGTGTACAGTCAGTTCCTACATGTGATTCGTATACATACATGAGAAATGCTGAAAACCCCAGGAGTAATGAGATATACATATATTAGGACGTAATAGAGCCACAAGTTGAAAATATAGCACGGCGGACGAATATTTTTGCGAGAAGGTGAGACCTACATACGAATTACCATACCAAGAATAGCGCCGGCCTCACGAGAGGGGTCAAGCGTTCTGAGATTTTTGCAATGGGCGTACTATGTTTGATAGGGGAGTCAGTCATCCTTGTTTGAGTGGTGTGAGAGTAAATGGAGTGGAGACGTCATCATGTAGCTGTGCTATGAGTGCATGAGAGGAGTGGAGCAAGTCTCAGGAGTAAAGAACCAGGAGTCCAGAGCTCAAACATCCTTACCATCGCAAGAGCCTCCGCGGCAAACTTCTGTGGTCGGTGGTATTCCCCTATAACAAGGCATTGTCCTGCAGCGGCATGCAGCGTGGACCGTCTTGTGAGCAAATCATCTTGCGAAGACTGATACTCCCCAATCAACGATGCCATGCAGCAGATGGAAAATAACATTGACAGCCAAAGAGGATTGACATGTGCCGTGTCGACCCAAAATTCTCTATACTGGCGCTGAAAGCAGTAGGTGTGGACAAAAGGGACAATGAAAGTCTCTCCTCGAAAATAGACTGATAAAAAACGATCAATCTCGACTTTTGGCGGTAAGCATTGAGAGATGACGTGCTGTATATCATAATCTCGAGACATCCCAAATATCAGCTCGCTACCCGAATAAGATGGTTCAAACGCAGTAGGTTCTTCGGCTCCCTGGACAGCGGTAGAACTAGCCAAGATCTCTCTTAACCCTTGGATATCTCCTAGGACGGCCGACTGTAGGCATGTTAGCATGTGCGGTTCGCGGATGTCTTGTGAGCGAAGGAGCTGATCGAGCTTTGAGAATAGCTTCGAATACAAAACCCAGAAGCTCGGCTCTCGATTCAATGCATGCAGGAGTGAAGTAAGGACGGACCCAATGCGTAGAGCCGACGTAGCTCGCGTCATCGATGCTTTCAACCGGCTCAATTCGAAGCTGATCAACACCCAACACCGGTTCGCGAGGTTGACCTGGCAGTGCATGTCCCGGGGTGGGTCTGGGTCCTACAGGATTGCTCAAGGACCGGTTGTCACCAGGCAGAGCTGATGCCTGGGAAAAGGTCTGGTTCTGCATCAACTGTCTGACGGTTGCTTCGAGATGTAACAACCTGTCTTCCGCAGCTACGTGGCGCGTGGTGTCCATCTTCGCGGCGGGCGGACCGTAGTAGCACGCCTCTGCCTCGTCTCTTCTCATGCAGCTTCCGCATGGTTGGGCCCGATCGCAGCGAAGTTTGGATTTTCGACACGGATTGCACACGCGCGACTCGCGGGGTCGCTTCGTGACTTTCCCATTCCCAGCCGGGGGATCATGTGAAGGCGGCCCGTTCTTGTGCGCTCGAAACTTGCCTGTGAACTGTTCCATCGTGATCGTGATCTCGAGCCGTGAGGAGTCGCGATTTCAAACCAAGCATCGACGGGTATGGGGCTGGTGCCGGAAACCTAGACAGCGCTGCGGATGTTGTTTTGCGCAGAAAGGCATTACTGAAGAAACGAGGAGTCTTGTCGCCCAATGGAACACCAGTAGAAGGAACGATAGAAATGGTGGAAGCAGGATTGAGTGTTGACCTTCCGCATGCACATGCACAAGCACGAGGAGCTGAGAAAGTTAGTCCTAGAAGTGTTGGACACGGCTCGAGGTTAACCTTAATGTCGATGTCGCCTCATCTGTGAGGTGAGAGATCGAAGTACGAAGTACTCGGGAGCTGCCATCACTAGGATGCAACCGTCCAGCCGGTAAGGCCTTGCGAGGTTGTGTCGAGTGTGTGCGTCATGGGTGGGGGTGGGGGTCGGACCCTTGCTCCGTGGTGCCTCAGGCAATAACATTACATGCCCACACCCACTTCCACTCCTCGACCGTCCGAGCTACCGGTAGTTCTATACCGGCCGTGCGGGGGTCACGTTAGCAAGCCCCCGGCCTCGCTAAAGGTCGCTAAAAGCCCCTATATTAAAGTAAATCATAAATGCTAATTCTTTCCGCAGCATGTTGGCGTCCGGCTTGGTATCCAGCACGAAGTTCAGATATTGCCGCAAATTCGTTGATATTCTTGTCTACGTACAGTACGATACTGTATAAGCACTCTTATTATTTGTGTTTCGAGCTACCAAGGCTGCACATTATCTTTTCGAATAGCCTTTCCCACATCCTCGTCCCGTGCACCTTCAACCACATCTCGGACGAAGTTTCCACCGATAGTGGGATCCAACGCACCCATCTTCTTATTTGCATCCGGGCCAGCACCTAGGCCAGTTGCCAGAAATCCCGGTGAGATACACCACATCTTAATACCATCTTCCTTCAATACTCGTGCCCACTCGCGCATCATCATATTCATGCCCGTCTTGCTGGCTCGATACGCAGGCACGCCAGTCGATTGCTTGGGCCAGCCTGCCGGCGGAGATTGGTTGATAGGAAGCGTGGTGTTTCCGCTTTCTGCGAGCGTCGAGGTACCGCTGGTAATGAAGAGGAGCCTCGGATCCGAGGACTTTAGTAGGAGAGGCATAAGGGTGTGGGTGAGGATATTCGTGGAGGTGGTGTTGACGTTCCATGACTTATTCCACATTTCTCTCATGGATATCTTGCCTTGGTAATATTGTTGGTCGAACAGAGCACCTAGATACTGATTAGTGTTATGAAGCGTGGACCAGGGCTCGCTGACTATACCTGCGTTGTTGATCAAGGTATCCAGGCGGTCATAATGACTGGAAAGGTGCTCGAACAGTCGAGAAATCGAATCATCATCCTCGATATCGATTTGCACGGTCTTCACGACACTGGGACTCTTGGGAAACTCAGTCCGAGCCTTTCTGGCAGCATCTTCGGCCTTTTCCAGGCTGCGACCCCCGAGGAGGATCGTATACGGTTTGGAAGACTGGCACAAGGCTCTGATTGTTTCGAATCCGAGGCCGGTATTGGCACCGGTGACCAGGATAATCGGATTAGCCGTCATGGCTGCGTGCTTTCGTTATGTGCAATTGTTGGTGAAGGATGGTGAGTCTCGAGGCAAGCTACTTCGTAGTATCTTTGAAATATACTACGGCGACGTTATATGCCACCTTTCTTGTTCGGAGGTAAGTAAACCCCGGCTTAAGTTCGCGATGCCATCAGGTGCGTCGGACGAGGTCCCCATGAGTTTCCACATCCTACTGGTCCCCCCTCGCTACTGTTGTTAATCTGGAAACTTTTCCAACCCTCTCGGCCGACCAGGGAAGGTTATTCCCTCTTTGAGGTTAGCGACTCGCTTCTGTCCGGTTCCCCGGAGACCACATGCATTATCCCTGCGGCAGCACCAACCCACAATCACACCTCTATGAGAATTTGGAAGTCACTGCAGAGCGGTCGGCATGAGAGAAGCTCTCTGCGAACAGATATAATCTAGAAGGCAATTAATGGGAAACGTTGTATCAAGCTTTAGGATAGATGCATAGCTCACGCCAGCGTTTTTGGGAGCATCTAGCCTGAGTCTCAAAGTAAAAGTAGGCTTTGGGTTGTGATGATGTTTCAGAAATTGGTGACTTTGCTACTATTCCGTATATATCGGCTGCTAAGTCTTCTCGTGGTGTTCGTTGTTGCTTCCTGAATGTCCCTATCGCCGGTGACCTCTCCAACGCTATCAACGAAGCCTCCTTTACTGTCATCAAATGTGCCAAATCCCCTCCAATTCCTGGGATTCTCCTGTGGACTTCTCTGCTGAACCTTGACGGAGACTGTTCGGAATTCGATGAACCAGATGGCGAGCAATGAGCAGGTCTCGAGAAGGGAGACAGTAAAGCTAATCCATGTCAAAATCAAGAAGTCTGTACCTAGTGTTGTCTGTAGCCCCAACGCAGCTCCGAAAAGGTTAATGATGCTATTTGCAGTGGTTATAAAGGCTGTCGTTGTGGCGGATGCCGATAGTGAGAAGAGAGTACCGATAGTAGAGGCGCACATATTAGTGTACATGACCCTAGAGGACCAAGGCACTATTAGTTGAATCAATGAGCCCACAACTATCCAACCGCTACCGACGAGGCTGATGATGTAGAACGCAAACATAGTCCTGTCGAGGGTGTTGGTGAGATTGGCGAGGAATATCGACATCTCTTGAACCTGCGTTATGGCGGGGATTGAGATGTTTGTGCCGAGGACTGTTGTAGAACTGGGAATATTGGATATTAGACGAGCAAGTCCTATAAGATGTAGTTAGCAAAGAATCACATCTAGGACGAAGTTTGAAAGAGCGATCGGATTGCCAATGGGATATTAAAGGTCACATGTGCTGCACCTCGGAGTAGCTATGCAGCCAAATGGAGGAGCACGACTTACCAGGAGCGGCCTCCGAGTAGGGATAGCAACCAGAAATATTAAATTTCGCATTCGAGTCAGAGAAAGTGCCTGCACACACTTCCCGGAGATGAATGCTGTAGAACTCCTCGATCCCCAGAGCCTTGGTGATTCCCTCAGCCACGCCATCCTCAGCTTTCGATAATCCAACATCAAGATCAGCGGTAAAGTTGCCGACTACACTAGAGAACAGCCCAGCAAGTCCATTCCCAGATCCAGCTAGTGAAAGACCGACCCCCGAAGTGAGGTTGGCGATGATTCCTCCAATCAGACTCCCAACGCCTGTAGACGAGCCGTGCTTGAACACCGCCGTAAGGTTTTGAAATATATTGTCAAAGAACTGACGTAGTTCGCCTTCACCATTCTCTAGCTCACTTTCTATACTTCCAGCTACGTTCTGGACCAATCCCTGTATCAAAGCCCCAATATCACCTTCTGCAGCAGCCAGAGCACTTTCAAAACCCGACGTGAGAGACTGGATTATGCTTGCGAAAGGCTCATTCGCTGGCGTTGTAGCTGAGGCTACCGACGCTGGAGAAGTTGCCGTTACTGACAAGCCGCTCGCGAGCGTCGATGAAGGATTTCCATCTATCGTGGCATTGACCATACTGGTACTATTTACGTACCCTCTCAACAATACCGTCGGCGTGTTCGTCCCAGCCGTAGAGCCCGCGACTAGAGATGGTCTGGTGTTTCGTTTGCTCCGCTCTGAGAAAGCAAGCTGGACACTTGTAGCCCGTGTCGTGATGGGAGTAAATCTGATAGCCTCTGCACCGATATTTGAGGTATTAACCTGTCACAAGTCAGCAGGTTTTCATCTTCATGGAATCTAATCGGGGCCAGATCGGTCCCACTTACAGTGATGAGATGGAAGTTCTCGAGAGTGCCATGTCTGCTCCCAGGAATGACCACCAGGAGAGTCAGGATGAAAGAAGCGGATGCGAAAACTAACGGGAGGAGGGGTGCATATCTTTGAAGATTCGATGCACGCCTAGCTCTCACAACCGTCTTCTCCAACATATCGAACGTATCTTCGACCGTGGTAAGCTCGCCGCTGCGAAGAATCGTGAGAAATGTAAGACTACATGATCTCGATAGCTCTGCTTCGGCGATGGATGAGGTTATGGCCAGAGTCCGAGTCGGACACTAGCTGGGACAATAACATGATAATAAATGTGTGTCTCTGCAGGAAGCCTTGCCCCAAATTAAAAACCGAACAGCATGGATTGACTGTATCGCATTATATTTCGTGGAATGTCGATCAGCAAACTTGCTTCGAGTGCACACTGTTCCGATGAGCGCTGCTAAGCTACTGGCTGCAGCGTCGCCTGGTGAAACTAAGTTCAGTTTGCGACTCGTCGCAGGGCAGGGCTGGGATGCCTCGGTACCGGAAGAGAAGCCCATCCCCATCTTATCCCATCCACATTCCCATTCCCATCCCTCCCCATGCCCACCATCTAATAATATCTGTTTAGAACGTGCATTTCGACAGCCAACATGGCATTTTGCATGAATGCCGTTCTCGCCCCACACAATACCATCCTCCGTCCTGCACGGCGGCACTTAACCTCTAGTCCATAGCACGATGGCACCCTTCTACTTTTCCACCTGTCGCACCATCCAAGTCTTACGATACTCGCTGTGGTCGATGTGGCCATGTATCTATCTATGCATAATTGACGGATCGTTTCGGCAACGCACGACAACAAACATGCATGGAGTACAAGGAGGACTGCCCCATTCTCTGCATTCGGTTGCAGTAGATAGCATTGCTAGGTGAGGTGACAGTAAGGATTCTTCTATATATCTAGCACGTAGCGCGTCAACTTTGACAAGTATTCTCCATCCAGGTTGGTAAATCTACCATCTCGCCTCTTCCCCAGTGTAAATCCAAAATCGCCCAGAAGATTTCTCCCGAGTTGCTTCATCGATCTGCCATCAACGCGATCAGTGCCTGTCTCTATGAATTACTCGTTTTCGCATCTTACCAGCCTGGACATCCCTCTGATGCTCTCATCAATCTCGATCTCCGCCTTTTCAAAACCGAGAAGCTTTGCTCCTATGTTTCCCTGAAGAGAAAGTCTTGATTCAGTATTCTCTTTTGTCCCTTTTAGGAGCATAGCTGCGAACATGTCTATTGTCCCCACAGGGCCGAGAACAACTCGGAATTACAAGGAAACCCCGAGGATGAGTGACTCACCATATCCGTCCGGACCCAGCCAGGATCGATTGCTAAGACGATCAGTCTCTCGTTTTCGAAGTGTATCTTTCTGCTTATATAATTGAGCGCCGCTTTGCTTGTTCCGTACGCGGCATTCGGGATGTTTCTTTTTTCCACTAGACATAAGTGGTCAGCTCAGTATTCTTACAGAACCGCAGAGCTACTATGACTGATATCGAACACTAGATAATTTTATTCCATAATTGATCTCTGGCCATATGACTGGGTATGAATCCTTGATTTCTGGGAGAAGCATTGCTATGAGAGCCCTCGTGTCTCATGGTTAAGATCACATTGTGTTAAAAGCAGGACGCACGAGGAGGAACGTGCTTGGAAATGCTTACTATCACCAATTGTGCCTGCGCTTGAGCTCATAACAGCAAATTTTCCAACGGTAGATCTGTAGAGCAAAGGCCGAGTGGCCTGGAATAAGAGCACGGGCCCAATCACGTTGACCAGATAATGATTCTCCATGTCTCCGACCGATGCGTCGGCAACAGTAGGATATGCTGTTGAAATGCCCGCATTTGCGATAACAATATCTAGCGTGTCAATCTCGTACTTCGCCTCGAGCGTCTCCATGGCTGCAAGGGCGCTCGACTTCGAGGCACTTTCGATCTGTACAATGACTAGAGAGGAGGATGGATCATTCGGTAGGGTAGAGAGTGCCTGGCAAGTGGGATGGGAAGGATTACGAACCCCAGCCACCACTCGATTGTCAGGGAGAGCAAGGTAATGCGCGACCAAGCCCAAACCGAGACCTATAGGTTATCATCAGCGACTCTTAGCATCCATGTAGGGGGTAGCCTACCTCTATTCCCTCCGGTGATTAAGATGTTCTTCCTAGCCATAGTTGTTTTTGGAATGAAAAGCGCGGAGGAGCCTGGTAGTATGTGAACAGTAACTAGAGAGATGGACGCGAACATATACATAACTTAGGTCAAGCTAGAAAACAACAACTTTATTGAAACCTTGCTGATGAATATTACTTTGAGACGTTGCATTGCCATTGATTTTCTGACAATTTCTGACATTCTTCTGACACTTTTAGGTCTAAATTCTGACATCGACGCACGCGTGAACTTTCACGAGGACGACAACGAGCGCTATGACGTGTGGGGTGGATGATTAATTTATAATTTGAAATCAAATATTTCTACTCGATAGCAGACACTCCTGACTGTGCAGCATCATCGAGGCACGTTAGAATTTTTTGGCGTCTTCATCAGAAGCCCGCGATTTTCCAAGAAGAGGCAGAGGTAGAACCTAGTAGGTTACCGTTACCCAATGCACCACTCACTCCCGTTGAATGCAGAAAAGTCCTCTTATGAAACCCCCCTCCCCCCTCTTTTTTTTATAGGAAAATGAGTAAACGCATATCAATCAATAAAGAATTCGTGTCATGATGCGAGCTATCCTCATTAGCATCGCCAAGGATTTAGAGTTATTGGCGACACTTACAGGGCAATGCTTCTAAGCTGTCGAAGATCTCTCTGATCTCCGTGGTGTTGACATCGCTGATATCTGCCATCAAATAGGCAACCTATACTGTGTCAGTCGCAACCTCGAAATTCACCAATCGAACTCACATCTCCCTTGTTATCAGTGATTTGCTTGTCAACATTGTGGTCTCCGAGGATCTCGTTGACTTGTACCGAGAGTCAGTATACGAGTCGTTGGGAAAAGTTTGAGTAGACAGTACCTTTCCTCAGAACTCCAGGCACATTGCGATGGATGTAAATGACCTATAAATGTAAGTCTCAGTGTTACTCTATCGAATTTCTTGGCTTACTCTGGCGTGGTTCTGCTCATCTGACATGAGTGATCGAAGGTTAACTTCAGGCAGATTGACAGCTCCCAATGTGACACCTGAATTGACATATCTGACGAGTGCATCGCCAACTGCAACAAATTAACACTCCTACAAAGAAGAAGTTATATCAATGCCTCACCTTCTACACCAATGGCACGTTGAGCCTCCTCAGTGCTACCTCCAATGTGCGGTGTGAGAATTATGTTCTTCAGGCTGCGGAGATCTTCTGCCCAGGTGTTGAGGCTGTTGGTGAAGTAATCGCCGTTTCCGCCTGGCTCGCTTGGGTAGACATCCAACGCGGCACCACCAACCTTGCCACTGCGCATAGCATTAATCAAGGCTGGAATATCCACAACAGTACCTCGACTAGCATTGATCAGGTAGCTTCCTTCCTTCATCTGCTCAAATTGCGGTGCCGCAATCATGTTCTTGGTTTCAGGGAGCTCCGGTACGTGGCATGTCACAAAATCCGCCTGGTTGAGCAGAGCCTGTAGTGTAGGAACTTGTCTTGCTGTTCCAAGCGCCATCAGATTGAGGACATCATAGTAGATTACTGACATGCCCATTGCCTCTGCCAGGACGGACAATTGAGAGCCGATATGACCATAGCCAATTATACCTTTTGCCCCAAGTCAGTATTGGATACTCGACACCTCCCAGCTAACATACCTAGAGTCTTCCCACGGATTTCCCAACACTTGGCGCTGACTTTGTTCCAGGTTCCCCTGTGCAACTCATTTGACCGATCACCAAGCTGGCGAGCGAGAGAGATAATCTCGGCGATGACTAGTTCTGCAACGCTTCTAGAGTTGGCAAAAGGGGAATTGAAGACGGCGATCCCATGGCTGGCGGCATAGTCAAGATCAACTTGGTTCGTTCCGATGCAGAAACATCCTACTACAATCAAGTGTTTTGCTTCACGAAGGACTTTCGCTGAGAGCTTGGTCTTTGATCGAATGCCAATGACATGAACATCCCTATCGAGTAGTTGTCAGCCAATTTCTCCAATTGCTTTTGGCATATGCAATCGAACTTGATCTTCTCAATGAGCTCTGCCTCTGGCAAGGACGTCTTCAAAGCCTCCACATGATAACCTTGCTCTCGTAACAACTCCTGTCCGCTCTGGTTGACATTTTCCAACAGAAGAATCTTGATATCTTCTGCATTGAAAGGTTTCAAAAGCTTGGGCGTCGTAGTAGTCCTGCTAAGGGATGCGCCGAAATAATTTGATGGTGAGTGGATGTTAGTAGGAATGGAAAAGGTAGCTGTGGGTGAAGTCGAAGCAGTTACGCTGAGCGAGTTGCTGGTGGTTCTGGTAAGGCTGTTGACCGTAGGAATGTCCTTGGCAGCTGAACCCATCTTGGATATTGTTGGTGTGAATTTTCAAGATCTCCAAATTTCTAAACTTCAGAGATGTTCATCCACGAGCGACGGAGGTTTCATTTGTGACTCAGGTCCGGTGCGGGATCGCGTTATCCCCACCCCCACCAAGGCTGAGCGAAAATTTCACAGCACAGGGTCTGCTCTGGTTGGTTAAGGGCCAATGACAGCAACAATTTAGGATGACATCGCCAGCCTTGTCAAACAAGCCAACTGTGTGGCTGAACATTTACCGTACTTCAGATTAATCACTAATGCAGTCGGCCACCCAAATCCTCTTTCATTTCGGTGGCAAATTGCAATCGTCCGTAGTAATCCGGCTGCACCGTTACAGGACCGACCTACACTACAGTCACGACGAACTGCAGCGCTCTCAAAGCCAAGGAGACGACGATGACCGGCCTCTCCGAGCACAATAGCAATAACAATAACAATGCTGGCTCTGGAAAGGCCATAGAGCACCTGCAATCTCAACACCGAGGGCACGAGATTACTACTAAAACCATCAAGGCGCCCGCATTCTCCTACGTGTGTTTGCAACTTATTTCCGATGCCGCAAAACCGCCCGATCTCGATGCACTCTCTGTGCGCTCGCATATGACAGCTGCACTGACTCAATTCCTGGGACTGACAGGCTCGGCTGTATCTGTTGACATCCTGAAGATGGATCCAAAAGAGTGCTGGATTCGTGTACCGAGAGAGGACCTCAGCCCTGTGGTAGCTGCCGTGGGAGGGTGGGTTGGAGGAACAGAGTCAGACGGGAAGGTCGGTTGGAGAGTCAAAGCGGCTGGAAACTGGCTCGGCGTTCTAGTTGCGCAAGCCGATTCTGAAGGTGTTTGGAATGATTGAGCACGGGATGACGATTACGAAGGAATCCTTTTAAAACGGGCAGGACTATATGGCTCTATTTCTGGTTGCTTGACGCGCCCCTGTGCTGCCACAGATATCTACCTGTTGTTGTACAATCGTTATGAGGTTTCGTTCATCCTTCCGATGCCACCAACGCCCGCTTCACAAGTCAAAAAATGCCCCGGAGATGCAGATTCGCCACGAACATAGGCCTTTTCAAATAGCTTCAGAATATTTCATATGGGCTTCTACGTCAACGACATAAGACTGTTCTGTGCGTACGCCTAGAGGACCAGATTAGCTGGGATGAAGAAACCTAAATTTTAGAGTGGACGAACCATGGGTTTGATATTGGGATGTGGCACGGCATCAAACTTATGGAACTGGAGCTTATAATCTGGGCCGATGTTGATGTAAGCTCCCTTGTTCTCGGTGCTGTCACAGTACTTCGGTGCCGAGAAGACTACAAAGTCATCAGTTCAGGCATCAACTAATAGAACACAAAACATACCTGTGATGCACTTTCCGTCATGCTCCTCCTCATACCCTTCCATTCTTACCTCATGACTGCGAATGATGGCATCCAGACCGTTGTTCTCACAGAACCTCTTCGTTACATCCGGTCCGAATTGCATTCCAACACCTCTCTTACTGGGCCCGCGTCCAGGTTCCGTTTGCGGGTCTGTCCAGAGCATTTCCATCATGAGGCCTGCTTGGCCTGGCTGACGTTGATTGTGCCTATTGAGCTTCCGAATATCGTCCAAAGTGACCTTGTCATCAGAGAACAAACCCCCGTGAAGCACAAGATACTTCTTTCCAATTAGAGTTGCCAGGGGTAATGCGGAGAAACTTTCAGAGAACAGCTTAAAGACACGCTCTATCAAGTGTTAGCATGTATACTTCCAGAACTACACAATAGACAAGAGGCACAATGAATACGACCTACCGTTGTATTTTGCTTTGCATTCGCCTTCGAACCCATAAACTCGGTTCATATCGTCGGTTTCATGATTTCCTCGGTTGATGAAAAACGACGAAGGGCGCAACCACTTGTATGCATATAGTAACAAGGCAATCTCTGTTGACCAGGAACCTCGATCCACGAAATCGCCGTTGAAGAGGTAGTGATGCTTCTCGGTTGGGAGGCCATTGAGTCTGAAGAGCTCCATGAGATCAAAGAATTGGCCTATATTGAGATGGTCAATACATTTGTCTTGCTGCTGGCATAGTCGACTCACCATGTGTATCCCCACAAACCGTGAGTTGTGAACCATCCTCGATGTCTACTTCCACCATGGTAGCCTCATCGTAAACGATCTTCTTCACGGCCAATATTATTTGGTAGACGTATTTCTTGTGTATCTTCTTGCCGTTCTTGAAACGCTCCAACATATCGCTGATGAACTCAGGCGTCATCTCGTCATCTATTCGAACTCCATCATAATCTGCCTCCACGACCATCGAATCCAGGTCCAGGCCTTCTGCAGCGGATGGCTCATCTCCAATCTCTATTGCTCTAAAGAACTCGACTCTCTTGACTATCTTCTCGCATTCTGCCAACTTGAGCTTGGCATCTTTGTCATTCGGCGCTTTCTTAACGACTGTCTTGAAATCTCTAAGGGCGTCGCGCGATTTCAAAATTGCTGTATAGGCAACAGCTCTCCTGTAATATGCCTGTCGCAGAGGTTAGAAGGCTACTTCTCCCAAGATCAAGCTGGGCCACCGCCTACACTAACAGCAGCTTACAGCAGCTTACCTTGACAAAGTTGGGATTAAGTTCAATGGCTTTCGTTGCATCTGCTATTGCGTATCCATAGGCCTCTGACTTGATATTCGCCTTCAGAAGTTAGTCACGCGAGCAGGTAGAAAATGTTGCCGCAAATAGCTGACCTGCGCCCTGTTGGAATAATATGTTGGTTCGTTCGGATTCAGCTCTATTGCTTTGGTATAGCAGTCTATAGCTGTAACCCAATCGTGGGCAGCAAACGCCTTATTGCCCTCGTTTTTGAAGGCAACTGCTTGCTCCTCCGTTGTCGTCATGGTGATGGCTCTGGGATTGTTGTGAAAGGTGCAGTATTAGGGTGGCACTTTTAAGATGCCTTCAAGAAGAAGAAACTGCCTCGGAATTTCCAGACATGCACAGCACCGTAGAACGCGGTTTGTATTAATGATAATTGTGGATGTGAAGATGCGGTTCTAGCTCCACGGTAGATCATCGGCTCTGCAGCGCTTCGGGCCTCGATTCGTTCCTCACCAGCGTTTGACAAATGACCTCGAGCAATCCTGTTCAATACAGAGAAGACAAGTGACACCGAGCACCGCAACAGCTGCTAGCCTTTCTTCAAAGAGCCCACGGAGATTTGATACAGCCTGGGTATCTGACGACACGCCGTGTCTCAATACTCCCGTCCAGCGCTTTCTTCGCCACTCTCGTGGACTGGGAGTGCTCGTTTCCTTCCTCCTCTGACCCCTCATACAGGCTCTTTTGCAACTAGTTAACTAAGGGTTTGATGCAGGTACTGCCTGATACACACTGAGTATTTCGCATCGAGTTTCCACAGTAGAATCATGGACTCTTCGAAATCTACTGCCCTTGTGCGCCGCTCGGCCGACTCAGAACTGATGCCGCCTCCTCCTAAACGAATCAAACGACCAAAGAACGTTATCGATGAAGAATCTTACACCGATGCGATCTCCGAAATCATTGCTAGAGACTTCTTTCCTGGCCTTCTCGAGACAGAGACCCAGCAAGAGTATTTGGACGCTCTTGAGTCTAAGGATGCTGCGTGGATTACGAACGCCGGACGCCGCCTTCAGCATGTTATGACCCCAGGACGAAGAAGGGCACGGAGAGGTACCTCCCTGCAAACCCCATTGCGAGCCTCAGATACACCGAGGAGCTTCGTTGGCGATACACCGATGTCTGTGAGATCCGATGTCACATCATCCACACATACACGAGACGTCCCGGAAATCAATACGAACATGAGCCTAGACAAGTTCCAATCACTTTACACAAGCGAGGACAATGAAAGCTTCTATAAACTTCTGGATAAGCAGAACCAGAAGCGCGCCGAGAAATATGCATGGATGTGGTCAGCAAACAATAAGCTACCATCGAAGATGATGTTGAAGCAGAAGGAGATAGAAACAAAGTTACTGGTGTCACGAGAGGACTTGCAAGATGATGGTGGTGAAAGGGACAGATTGGCCATTCGGGACGTGTTAGAGAAGCCTGCGAGGCCTGATGCGTGGAAGGCAAAACCGAACAACAGTTTGATGTTTGCCCCAGAGAGCGTCGAGGATTCTATCGAGACAGTTGCCCAAAAAGCACAGAATGGATCCAAAGCAGAACCAAAGGGGGTGTCATATGGCAATACACGAATGCCATCAATGGCGGTCGCTCAAGAGGACCCAAACATCCCTTCATCCCCATCACTCTCAGCAGTTAGGGATGCCATTGCAGGAAGGCGACGAGCTTCGGATTTTGAGTCAGGATTGAATGGTAGCGAAACGCCGCGGGTCAACGGCTATGCATTCGTTGACGACGAACCCGCTGTTGAAGAGTCTCCGGCTCCAGTAATCAACCTTGGCAAAGGAGAGGCTATGAAGAACCCGTTTGTGATCAAAGAACAGAGCAAACGAGAGGATTTACATCATCGTATGGTTGACAACAACGCTAAAACTAAACGTGCATCGTCTACATATGGATTTACCGGCAAGGTTGATTCGACACCTGTTCCACGGTTTCCTAGTAGCCCAAGAATTTCTTCTGGTCAATTGACACCTGCCGCCCAGCGGCTCTGGAGTAAGGTAGGAGGTTCGAGCAGCCGCGAATCACCAAGTACGTTTGGGACGCAGACTCCTCACGCTGCCAAGACTAAATCAGGTTTGAGAGCTCGATGGACACCTAGCAAATAGACTTGAAAGTATAAGTCTCGCAAGGGTTGGCAGACCCTCCTTGGAATTTGATTTGTGTCGCACGGAATGGTTAAGGCAAGGATTTGCGATACCTTTGATCTGTAGCTGTAGCTGTATCTTATAATTAAATCTATTACCCAAATATCCCGTAGGACACTGAAGTGTGATGCCGTGTGATGCCGTGTGATTGTTTGAATTCTGAAAAGCTAGGACCATCTGCGTCATTACCGCAAGACAGGGTTTACTGAAAATTATCGTCGTGCAACATTACGCTTCACCAGACTGACATTGACGGGTGTGCTCTTATTTCGTAACTATCTCGACATGGCCTTATGATAGTGCGGGCATTCTTGCGAACACATATGGCTGGGAAAAGACTGCTAGATGTGGCTGCGCTGTTCAATGCTTCTCGAGGGGTCTTGCAGAAGCATGCCGAATTGAGGTCGAGACAGCTCGATGTGTACAGCCGTACCTCTACTTTAGCACGAGCAGTACGAAGCCAGTCAGACCGAGTCACCGAGACCGTCAAAGCTGCATCTTTCCTCGCCTCGAGACTGAATGAAGACGCGCCGACATGGACCTCGGATGACGGTGAAAGGGGAGGTGGAAGTGATTCAATACCTCGCGAGAAGTCCACAGCAGGATCTTCACGATCGAGCCGAAAAAACGAAATTGATCAAGATCACTTCTACGAACCTTTAACGGGCAACCCAGCTGTGGAAAAGCCACCGAGAGGAGATTTGAACGTTCAGCAAGTTAAAGCCCATCGATATCCCCTTCCCGATGGTACCATTCCGCCCTACCAGTCAAGCCTGGAATCAGAAAGCCTTAATCAAGATCTTGTCTCGAATATTCCACAGGATGAACCATCCAAAAAACCTTTGGATGCCGATGGTATACAACCGGTGTCTTCTGAAGAATCCACAATCCCGCTTCCTGCTCGAAAATCTTCATTGTCGGAAGCTAAGAAATTTATGCAGCGTCAATCCGAGGCACAGATACCTTCTAAATCAGCAGATGCACTTGGGGGCTCTGGTTTTGATCCCTTGACCAATGGGCGTGACGAAGATAGCTTTTATAAGCACCCAGCTCATTCTTCGCTCGTACTGTCCTCATTGCCCAGGATCAAACTCCCAAAGAATACATCAAGTATCCAAGAGGGAGACCCTCACTTACCAAACCGGCTGATAAATTCGGACTCGTTTTTCAATGCCGGGAAAGCAGATTCGATTCCACCTGCGCAAGCTGTCCCTGTGCAGGAACAAATACCAGAAGGTGTCAATACGAATTTATTTCATAGTCCACGAGTGGCTAAAGTACTAGGGGGGCGAACCCAGGATAGCAAGAAAGGCGAATTACATTTGAAAGAAACCACCGACACGCCAATCGACCGCACTGAGGTTGGAGCAGATAAAGATCAAGATAGTTTCAATGTCCGACCTACATCGGAGGGACAAGCCACTGCTACAGTTGATAGCCTCCCCGAAGATCATTCTTCTTTTCTACAACGCCCTCAAGAACAAGACGAAATCGGTGAGTTAGCCAAAGATATATCAGACGAGGTTGATCATAGTCAAAAGCAGGTGAGGTATGCTGAATCAAGAAAATATTATTACTTACCACTGGCAGTAACTCAGGCCGAAGATAATATCCGTCAAAACTCTAAGCCGTACGAACTGCGGGAGTCTAAGGTTCCCTCAACGAGGTTGAGTAGGATGTGGAATTATGGAGGTTTGGCTATTGGTATGTTTGGAGGCGCCATCAGCGAAAGCTTGCGTCGCGCAAGTGGAAGCGGGGAGCAGGGTTCATATATGCTCAGTGCAGGTAACATGGATAGACTTGTTACCAAGCTCTCGCGCATGAGAGGTGCAGCCTTGAAACTTGGCCAAATGATCAGCTTCCAAGACTCAAAGATGCTTCCTGGCCCCATTCAAGAGGTTCTCCAAAGGGTTCAGGATCGCGCTGATTACATGCCCCCTTCACAGCGGGACAAGGTTCTTATAGCTAACCTCGGCCCTGACTGGCGTAGCATGTTCGCCACTTTTGACGAAAAGCCAATAGCTGCGGCATCGATCGGTCAGGTCCATAGTGCTGTGCTGAAATCGAACGGGGCTCGAGTAGCCGTTAAAATTCAATATCCAGGAGTCGCTGATTCCATCGATTCGGACCTAAGTAATTTGGCAATCCTTCTTACTGCGTCGCGGCTCTTGCCCAGGGGTCTGTTCCTCGAGAAGACTATCGCAAATGCTCGGACGGAATTAGCATGGGAATGTGACTATATTCGAGAAGCTGAATGTGGTCGACGTTTCGAGGAGCTTCTCGCCGATGAGGAAGAGGTCTTTATTGTACCAAAAGTATACTCGGAAGTATCGGGAAAGCAGGTGCTAACTATGGAATTCATGAATGGCATTGGTGTTACCAGGGTCCAGAACCTTTCCCAAGCACAGAGAGACTGGATTGGCACTCAAATTCTAAGACTCTGCCTCCGCGAAATCACAGAGTTCAAGTTCATGCAAACAGACCCCAATTGGACGAATTTCCTCTACAACGCACAAACAAATAAGCTAGAGCTCCTGGACTTTGGAGCATCTAGGGCTTATCCAGAAGAGTTCATCTCGAACTATACCCGGCTTCTTGCCGCAGCTTCAAGGTCAGATAGGCAGACAGTTAGAGATCTTTCGATTGACCTTGGCTATTTAACTGGACATGAATCGACAGCAATGCTCAATGCGCATATTGGATCAGTGATCACAATTGCTGAGCCTTTCCTAGACTCGTCTCCCGAAGTCTACGACTTCAAAGACCAGACAATCACCGACCGAGTGAAAGAGCAAATTCCATTGATGATCAGGGAGAGATTGTCGCCACCCCCAGAAGAAACATACAGCATGCATAGGAAGTTGAGTGGAGCGTTCCTGCTTTGTGCGAGGCTTGGAAGTCGTGTAAAATGCCGAGAACTGTTTAAGAATAGCATGTCAAAAGCCGGGATCTTGTAATATAGAAGGGAAGACGGAATGATACTTCGTGTGCTGTACTTGCAAGGTCTTACATATGATCACGGCACATGGTGCCAACCACTGTAACAATACATAGAAACTTATTCTATCTACTATATTGTCGTTAATGTACGACGTAGCTATTCCACGCCTCTTCTTGCAAAGGGCATATTCTTTTTCTCTTTGCCTTCTAGCTTCTTCCGCCTTCGTTCAATAACATGGTCCAGCTGCTTACCTTTCAACTTGCTAAACTGGTCGAGCAGCATACGTTTCTTCTGGTCTGCCTTTTTGAGGTAGAACGGTTTCTTTCCCTGCTTTACAAGCTCCTTCTCCTCCTTTCGGTGCTGATCGAGAATTTCTTGTTCTTTTTTCTTCTTCAATTGTGCCTTCTTTCTTGACTCCATCGACGAGAGAGCCCGTTTCAGTTTCTCTCTTGCATCTTCATCCTTGGTAATTTTGATGGCACCTTTGAGCTCCTTCATCTCGTCTTCCCGATAATCATCTAAGAAAGAGTATGCGGCTCTGACCTTAGACTCATCCACATACCCTGCTAATGGCTCGAATCTAGGATCTCGAATTTCGCGTTTGGTGACAGGTACCACTTCGCGCCTTCGAGAAACAGCTTTCTTACTAGATATTTCCGTAGGTGCGTGTTTGTTACTTCGGTTGAAGTCTCTGTGATCTTTTCTTCCAAAATTTCTTTCCAATGCTTCTTCATTCCCCCATGCTTCATGACCAATACGTTCCTTTCTCTTTGGTATATTCGTTCCATGCTGTTTGAGAGTGGCTTGTGCTTTGGCCAATGCCCCAAATGATATTGACGCTACATCGTCCGGTGATTCGGATTCGGAACCTTCTGATTTTGACTGCTATCAAATTAGCTGTGACCTTCATAGATATTCATAATACAAACCTGGTCACTGCCACTTTGGAGGCTTGAACTATCAATGTCGATATTTGGAAGTCGATGCTCATTATCGGATCCAGACTCAAACCCTATGCTTGCTTCACGACGAGGCCTGACTCTTCTTTGTAGATCACCTGTGATAGGTTTTCGTTTTACTGAAGACATTGTTATACTTTCGGATCCAGCGCAAACTCTATTTTGTAGAGAAGCTTTAGTGGGGGAAGATAAAATAAAGTTGCAGGGTCTTTGAAGCGCGCCGGATGCAGAAGGCGGTGAAAATTAGCGCGGTCTTACCCCGATTGATTTCTGCTGAAGCCTCGCTATTCTTCACCTTCCGAGAACAAATAAATTCCTACATGAGTGCTTTACGAAACTGCTCTGGCTGCAAAGCACAGGCCGGAATCCTGGAATCGTTACATTCTCTTCCTCGTACTACGAGGAGAGCAAACTTTCGAATTCAGCTTCAGCATCCTAGCTATCCAAGATATCGGCCTCTCTCAACAAGGACGAGGCTGACCATGCCAACCCTTTCACAGCATATTACATTGGAGCACGATCTTCAAAAAATGGCGGACGCACTCCAGACTGTTCAGGCCTCTCAGACCGCCATACCTGCGCCGTCTCAAGCAATAAAGAATACGACGAAGTCAAAACCGAAACCCCAAAAAACCCATGGCCTGTCCGCTCGCGAGGTTCGAGATGCAAAGGTGGAACCATCAAAAGCTTCAGGAGGGATACCAAATCCTTCTGCGGCATACTTCGCTGCTAGCGATTTTGTCCCACGAGAGCTGCAGCAGCCTCAGCACCTCCTCGTTGTGATAGACTTGAATGGCACACTTCTATTCCGACCTTCTAGGAAACAACCCACGAAATTCATCTCTCGGCCTGACACGATGCCTTTCTTAAAATATTGCGTGGATACCTTCTCAGTTGTGATATGGTCTTCAGCCAAGCCAGAAAACGTCACTAATATGTGCAACGCAATCTTGACACCAGAGTTGAGAAAGAAAGTCATAGCAATCTGGGGGCGGGATAAGTTTGGCCTTTCACGGCAGGACTTCGATCTCAGGGTCCAATGCTATAAGCGATTAACGAAACTATGGAATGATCGACAGATTGCAAGATCTCATCCTGAGTATGAGCGTGGAGCTCGGTGGGATCAGACAAATACTGTGTTAGTGGACGACTCTCTTGAGAAAGGACGAAGTGAACCGTTCAATCTCATCGAGGTTCCTGAATTTTTCGGAAATGCGGATGAACAGGGACGGATCCTGCCACAGGTTCATGACTATCTGAACCATCTGAGTATGCATTCCAATGTTAGTGCCTGTCTACGCAGTCGTCCATTCAAACCTCAATCATCTTTGTGAGGCGCTGGAGAGAACCGCTCGGATATGGCAAGAAATTAGTCAGCCTTTCCACGATCCCCTTCGAGGCGTTCTGGGCGACCGTGAATCATCTCACGGTTCGGGCATTTTGGGCAAGCAGCAGGCTGGATTCATAGCATGTACTCATTTCTGGAGTTTCATACCTTTCAAGATACCCCAGAAGAATAAAGACAGCACGGAGCATGATAGAGCAATAGAAGACTTGAATACGAAGGTCATGATTCATCCATTGCATTTTCATTGCATGTAAAGCTAAGGTGCATACAAGAACGAAGTCTACGCATTTATTGCATTCAGACGTGATCATTACCATTCATCCATCGAGCGCTGGACGACCATAAGATGTGACACTTTGAGTATCCAGCCTACTTAAAGACCTTGCCGTCAGCCCACAGATACTCCTTGCCACCAACGGTGATTGGTTTCTCCCATGTCCACTGCTCATTGACAAACTCCCTGTCCTCGGGCTTGGATGCGTCAAGCTTTGTAAACTCGTAGCTTTCATAATCGGGAGCGACGTCGAAAGCTGGAAGAGCCTCTTGACCACGAA
Source organism: Mollisiaceae sp. DMI_Dod_QoI (assembly GCA_009613015.1). Taxonomy (NCBI): domain Eukaryota; kingdom Fungi; phylum Ascomycota; class Leotiomycetes; order Helotiales; family Mollisiaceae; species Mollisiaceae sp. DMI_Dod_QoI. The sequence goes on from VXCB01000102.1 coordinate 36,016, forward strand.
TAACGAAAGCGCCTTGAATGACGGAGTCATCCTTGACACCATAGACTGAAGCACAGCCGAAGATGTACTTGCGAGAACCCTCGAGACGAGCAAAGAAACCACCAATGAGGTTGGAAGTCATGAAGATTTGCGTCAACTCATCATTGTACTTGTAGTCAACCTTCCAGAGAGAGTATTCGTCAGCCTTGAAGTTCTCCCAGAACCACTTGAGAGCATCAGGAGTATCATTGTTGGAATACTGGCGCTTCCACTCATCAAGAACCAGAGTTGGCTTTGGCAACGCCTCCAGAGGATGCTTTGGCTTTGGTGCTGCTGGAGCTTCCTCTTCTTCTTCATCTTCCTCAACCTGCTTGGCCTTTGGCTTAGGGGCAGCCTTTGGTGCTGCTTCCTTTTTTGGTGCAGGCTCCTTCTTCGGGGGAGTATACTTGATAGCCTCATCAATAAACGAGAGCTTATCAACAACAGCAGAGTAAATTGGCTGGTTGTAAACAGTCTCGTACCAACGGGTGACGTTGGGGTTCTGGGCACGCCATTGCTTATCGAAGAAGTATTGGAAGCCACGGGAAATGATGCCAGCAGCGAACAGATCAGCAAGAGTAATGCGCTCGCCAGCTAGGTATGTGTTATGAAGGAGGTGCTCCTCAACAGCACTGACAGCCTTGAGTGCGGCCTTAGAAGAGTCCTCGACGTTCTTCTTATTGTATGGGTCGCGGCCAATGAGGGGACGGAACCAACCACCAAGGGTAGGGAGGATCTCAGAGTTGAAGTATGACATCCACTTCAGGATAGCAGCATAGCTGTATCAGGGTTAGTGACGATCACAATCAAGGGATGATTAAGACTTACTCTTGCTTGGTCTTGCCAAGGAGAGTGGTCTTCTCGTTCTGGGAGGTGACTAAAACATCATTAGTGAATGATGAACGAATGATGCTATAAAAAAATGTAATATTGGTGAGATTGCTCAGAGTCTAATTAAAAGATCAACACGGACGATTAAGACAGGGATAACTGAATGATTTTTTTCATCATAGCAAAGGGTGGAGTGCGGCTGTGGCCTGCAAGGTTTTAAAGGCGGGGCGAACATTTTCACTTACTGTAAATGGCGATGGCAATGCATTCGTGGAGAGTGTAGCCATCGGCACCAACAAAAGTAGGAACCTTTCCGAGCTTGTTGATCTTCAGATATTCGGCAGAGACACCCTTAGCAGGCTCAGTCTCAACAATCTCGAGGTCGACATTGTTAGCCTTCGCAACTGCGCGGATAGCAGTAGAGCGGGGGTTGCCCTGCGCAAGAGGAATTGTTAGTCAATAGTCTCAAAAGGATATGTCAAGCTGGATAATGCACGGCATACCGGGTAGGTGTAGAGCTTTCCGAAAGGGGCCATCGTTAAGGTGTTGTCTTTGAGATGTGTAGTATGTTGGTTTCGAAGAAGTCGAGCGAGCTTTGAAGACTCAGAATTTGTGCGCTTCGCGCTAACAAAGGGACGCTAGTTATATAAACGGCTAGCTCTAAATATCATGTGATATCAATTGTTGACGAAGCGCGAGTCCTAAAATCCAGAATTGAACGGCAGGTGTAAAACGCTGCGTCCTCTCACCATGAAGAAGATTGCATGGCTTCCGGCAACTCTTCGAGGAGGTCTTCAGTGTGCGCAATGTTCTCGACCGACTATCTCTAACTCCTTTCCGCGACGGCGTGTATTAACAGCACCGAAGAAACACTTTGCGACCTCGGAGGGCCTGCGAGCCAGCATCGCAGCTCCCGAGATCCGATTTAAAGATGAAGATGATGGTAGAGGCCGGGGTGAGGAGGAACCTATCTTCAATGCTCGACTTGTGCCAAGTTCCGCATCGTATTTCACGGCACAACCAATTTTCACGGACGACCTCCTCAGTCTACAAAACCTCCTTCAACGATACGCCAACCTACCAGTTTTAAAACCCGGCGACGCACCTCGAGTAGCTTGGCGGTCACTAGCGGAGTACAGGAATATGGTCGGTGAAACGGTGAAGGCAGCCAAATACTCAAAGATCGTTGAAGTCCTCCATCGGTTGAACCATATCCATCCATCTCTTATGCCACGGGAGGTGAAGGAGGCGTTGAACGAGTATAAAAGGGATGTCAATCCATATCAGAACACTGCCAAACCTGGCCATGTGGACGGCGTTGGTAAAGCTTTAGGGGTGGGCAGAAGGAAGTCATCAAGTGCCAGAGCTTGGGTCGTGGATGGAACTGGAGAGGTGCTGGTGAATGGCAAGACGCTGACAGAAGCTTTCGGGAGGATTCATGATCGAGAGAGCGCTATTTGGGCGTTGAAGTGTACGAATAGAGTGGACAAGTACAACGTTTGGGCTCTTGTGTCTGGAGGGGGAACAACAGGCCAAGCAGAGGCTTTGACTCTAGCCGTTGGAAAGGCTCTTCTTGCTCATGAGCCTGCTTTAAAGCCTGCGTTACGACGAGGTGAGTTATCCACACTATCCTTGCATTCTTGTTTCACTGAAGCTTCTCTTTTCGGTTGTGTGTTCCTTGCTAACTCACCTCGTAGCTGGATGTATGACTCGTGACCCCAAGAGAGTCGAGAGAAAGAAACCAGGTCATGTCAAGGCGAGGAAGATGCCGGCATGGGTAAAGAGGTGAATCGTTGTATTATATTGTATCAATGATGAGAGATTCAAAGCTCGAAGAGACAACTATTTGCATGGTCATGTGACACAGTCCCTGGTCAATGACCCCTACACCTGTAACCATAAGGCGAGGAAGTCAAAACGATCGTTGATGAACTTTCAACAAAAGCGAATTCAAAGGCCATTAGTACCATCAAGGCAGATACTTCTGATCGTGCAAGGCTTCATTTGGCCATCTGATTCAACGCCAACCCTCTTAAGGTACCTAGGTAAGTACCGACTTAATAACAATACGACAAACTGCGCAACACGATTTACTGCAATAACCAAGCACCAAAAATTATCGCCAATTATCGACCTTTTGAGCTTGCAACTCCGGTGACTAGTGTACAAATGGGTGCTGTCTACTTCTAGATGCAATCACTGCAGGCCCTATTTGCTTTTTCAAAGGCCCAGACGTTTTCGCGCTCCAGCCCTAGTCAAAAAACCCCCACACCAATAGCACACATCATATAGCCATCGTATTAATCCATCGAATCAAACCCCGATCCAGGTCCGTGGCATCAGGATTCTCACCTGCATGGTTTGGCGCCGCGGCGTTTTCTTTTTGTGCAATACGGAGTACGCACCTGACATGTCACAAAGCCTCAACACAAAAGAACCTGGGTTGGATCGGGTCGATTAACTTGTTTCTTCCCCAGTATCCCGAGGATCCGGTCGTCCGTCCATTTCTAGTTTCGGCAGCTTGCTGACGGGGCCCTGTAGATGGCTTGTCAGGAAGCTCTCTTGTCATTGCCCTGGTTGTGTGCGTCTTCAAGCTCTAGCAACTAGCGATATGCCAGCCTCGGATGTCGATCTCTCAGGCGGTAGTGTACTTGATTGATGCTTATTGCTGAGGCTGTGTTCCTTGAACCGATAGGTGGTGCCAGGCTTGGTTCAGACTTCAGCCTCGTCTTGTCTCGCATGCTTATTCCGATTATGATGTCCCTACCCGCGGCATGCATGTTCAGAACCAGCCTTCCCCGGGTTACCTTCTCGATTAGTTTCTCTTTGCCATTTTTTTTGTTTTTTTGCGTCGTGACAAGTACACCACGGCACGGAAGGTTGACTGAGATGGCAATGATGAATCCAACTGATCAGATGAAAGATTCTCAATTGGCTAGCGCAGAGGCATTGCAAGCCATGATCTGCTCTTGCTGGGTATTGTTATTTCTTTTTATGTGCAACTCTACAGGATATTTACTCGTACACGGAGTGCCGTTGGTCAGCTCAGTACTGACGCTCGTGAGAGCCCGCCGTATCTTCATGATGTCGTCCAGCACATATCGTTCATGCTTTTTCCCAAAATACCACCCCATATCCCCAACACCCTGACATAAGTCTTGTCTGCAAAGGGATATCATGACAAATACACAGAAGACAAGACACGCTAAAATCACGACAGGACCAAGTTGATACATGGTATTAAAACAAATATAAAACAGTACGGAGGCCTAGACCTTTCATGGTGGTGCTCTGCCCAAACCGGCATGAGCAGCACTACTACCTTGGACGCCTTCTATCGATTCTTGGAGGTCAAGGCATTCGGTGAGAACTAGACTCAGGAGTTAGATAGGTGTCAAAGGCGACATGATATTCGACAAAGGCTCACTCATGATAATTTGCTCCTCAGCAACGCCGTATTGGTAGTCTACGAGACCATGCTTCTCAACCGCGTCACACATTCTAATGAGATCTTTCGCCATCTTATTGACAAAATCTTGGGTCATTAGGCTCTGCGGTTGCTGTATCCGTTGTCCGGACTCTAGCATATCCTTCTGCTTCTGGAAAATGCTGAGCCACGCCGTATTGAATTCGCCCCATAGTCGTATTCTGTCATCATGAAGAGCAACTTCGTCTACAGTAAGGCCTTATCAGAAACCATTAGTTTGTAGGATCGACAGAAGAAATTGAGACCTACCTAAATCGCCCACATGGCCAAGGAGCCATTCAGATACCTCAAGAAGTGATTGACTCGCTTCGACCAGACGTCCGTTTATAATATTTTGAAAGATTTCTTTCAGCGCTGTTTGATACGCAGTATAGGCAGCCTCCATACCAGGCCCCTGTGCTTGAAAATCTTCTTCTTCCGCCATCTCTGGCGCCGACTGTGGTATAGTAGCGCCCATCGCAATGCTTCCTGGATAACCTTGTTGAAGAAGGGGCCCACGATCTGCGGGACTTTGCTGATGCTGTTGATACACGTTTGAAGATCCTGATGAGGTATGATGCTGTAGACCAGGCGGACCTGATGCACTGGTAGGTTCGTTTGGGAAGTAAGGTGCCGCAACGTCCGACAGCATTTGTATTGCTGCAGGTTGCCGCGCTTGAAATTGGGGAGTGGAGTCATAGACGTTATTCTGTGGTGCTTGCTGTGCGACATTGTACATAATATCTGGGTTATAAGTGGCGAAGCCCTGCTGTTGTCTCTGATCTTGTGTGTAGCCTGGCTGATACTGTAAAGTGTTTGGTGGAAGAGCTGCCGGAAAGGAAGATGGTGGCTCTTGGTAGTACCCGGAGTATGCTGTCGCGCCGCCTGCCCCCCGAGCGGTGGGAGGTGATGTCGTTATTGGCGCAGGTCTATATCTATCTGAGGAAGTGCCTGAGAAGCTACGTCCCTGGCTCTGCTCTGTCCCAAATCTTGGATCTGATCCAGGATATGGCGGATCATTTTGCCTTCTACGGCGGCTGTTGTCGTCCATGCCCCGCTCGAAGGCTGATGATGAGCCCACCAAGAGCGAATCGAGTCGATGCGCCACCACCGGCAAGGATACTGGTGCTGATTGTATGAGTGCCAGCTTGCTAGCTTGAAAGGTGGTTCGGAAGCTTCAAAATCCCTCGAGGGAGGCCACGGCGCGTCTGCTACTTTGGATCGAGGCTTGAAGTGATGAAGTAACTTCTAGAAAGCTATTTCCTTGTTAGCGGCCTCTAGCATCTGTAGAGGAAGAACTAGGTTGCCATACATCTGAAAGGTTTCAATTAGAAGCTGTTAGCGCAAAGAAATACTTTTTCCAATTTATTTTCTGCAGCTGCGCTCTTTGAGTCGTTCACTATTAGGTGTAGAGACGGATTCCCTTAACAACACAAGTGCCTCGAACACCGCCAGAATGCCTAATAGTTAGAGGAAAACGTCGAACTTTGAGTAAATAGCAGCTACAGTTTCGCAAGAGGTAGATAAAATGCCTAGGCACGGCGGATATTGGCTTACTGCGATGTCAATAACTCGTCATCGAGTGCTAGGACAATGCTTAATGCTGTAACCGGCAAGGCCCATGCGAAAGATCTGCTTCGTAGGGCAAACGGCTCCAGTGTCAAGATGGAGACCGGACTTTAATAAAGACCTCTTCCTTCGTCTTACTGTCGCTTCTGTGTCTGGATTTGAACGCCCTTATTCTAATTCTTGAAATAGCTAGGTGTGCATGCACATCAACCTGGCTCTTCTAGAAGCTTTCGAGGAGATTTTATGGATCGGTTTCCGAAGGATAACTGTCCCAATATATGGAGAAATAACCCGATGCAGAGCAGAGGACAGAGGGCGGCCAGTGCTCTAAGATGGAAGGGCGATGCTTGAGAGAGTCCGAATTTCAAACAGTGGCCCGGGACAAATCCAACAAACAACTCGGTACCACAACCAAATCGCATGAATCGAGCGCTTTGAATGCAAGCAGTCAGCGATTATGCGCCTGACGAGAAAGTCTCAACCGACAGAATGGAGTTGGGATAAAATGATTGAATCAGGGACGACGCCTCTCCACCAGATGTCAAGACTTCGAGCTTGCGACTGGTACCCAAACCTTCAAACTCGAGGACTAGCAGAGTGAACGTCCAGGGAGGACGTGCGGGCTCTTGGAGGGGTTCCTGCCGATCTCGCCACGGCTACCGACTAAGAAGTGGCGGCTTTTCTTCTCCTAAATAGCTGGTGTCGATAGTAGTCCTAGTAGTAATAGTCGTTGTTGCAGCAGTTGGGCAGAGGTGGGAGCGGCGGTCGTATAGAGGAGAGGACGGGGTATTGGGGGCCACTTGATTGACTCGAGGAACAGGACCCGACTCGCGAGGCTAGAGCAGGAGGCTACTGTCGGAGCCTACCTACGGAGGAGGTAGGAGGAGGGGACGGCGAGAAGTGGGTATTGAACTCACCAGAATCCAGAAAGAACAGGCGAAGGGGGTTAGAGACTGGGGAGGGCAGCACGCCGGACTGACTGGACTGACTGGACTGGACTGGACTGGACTGGGACTGGACAGGGTCCTGTGGCGCGGCAGAGAACGCTCGTCTCTCGTCTGCGTTTCTGCGTCTGAGCGGAAAAGGTTGGTGGTTTCGAGGCGAGTCAACGTCGACGCCGGTTTTGCACTACAGCCCTCCTCTTCTAGGCTGATCTCTGATCCTCTAATGCACCTAATGCACCCAATGGGCCAATGGCCGGTCGTGGAATGATCCGAGATTTGCCTTGACCTGCAGCACTACTGCCAGGTACAACTGCACTTAGTCGAACTACACGTTCTCGGAAGATTTGAACCTCCTCCTCATTTTACTACTAGACTTGCAAAAGGGCAGAGGGGTGCACTCACTGGTCGCTGCCGCGCAGAGGAGGCCCGTTCGAAATGAGGGCCTGCCCGCGGGACTTCGTGACGTGACTAGGAACTTGGGAACTTAGGAAGCACAACTTGGTGAGGGCCCGAGGGACGAGGGACGAAGGACGCAGGTTGGGCTCTGAAGTTGCGCCTGACGGAAAGCCGCGATCGCCGTTGAACAAGCGACGATGGCGATGGTGATGGTGATGCTGGGCTCGAGGGACCTCCTCAAGAAACTTGGGGGTGGTTGCGGCAGGACGCTGCTCAATCGGGGTTGGGCGTGGAGTTAGAAGCGTGTAGTGTGGCTGCCGAGATGGTCGACGTTGAGAGCGTGGTGGTCGATCGTGCAAGGAAGGTTTGCTGGGACTCGTGCATGTATATGCAGCTGCAACTGCAACTGCAACTGCAAGTAAGAGTTCGTGAGAAGTGCAAGTGCAAGTGCAAGTGCAAGTAGAAGTCAGCGGCTCTAGTTCTGAAGTGCCCGCGCCGGGAGAGATGCAGTGGAGTGGCTCCTCGTTAATATGTAAGTCGAGATGGAGTCTTGCTGGTGAGCGTGAGTGAGTATTGACTCTGCACGGCACTGCCAGCTCTGCATGGAATCGCTCGGGATATTGAGTTTAAGGTCGATCGGGCTTGCACTAGTCAGAGATCGCCAGCCGGATGAGGCGACGCTGTCACGCTGGAAATGTGATATCTGAGCAGCCGCCGTCGATAAAGTCGATAGAGTCGATTTCGAGGCTTGCATCGAACAAAGGAAGGCCTTCACTCAGTAAAAAGCACACACGCCTGCGCAAGGATGTGCCAAATATTGGGCAGGGGAGAGGGACTATTGTTCCTGGATGTGGGTTCGAGTGGATTGCCTCCAGACAAGCACTGCGTTGGCTCTCTCGATTCAGGTCCAGAAGGGGCAGACGCCGCGATGTTGGGAGCAGCAGCACACGACTACAAAGAAAATGCAATCCTGATGAAGGATCTCGGAGCACAGGCGACGGAAGAAGCAAATGCAATACAATGCTTCTTATTGGGACGAGAAGACCGCCAGAAAGGAGAGAGACAGAAGGGAAGGGAGGGAAGGGATGAGATAGGATGGGTTGACCAGGGAAAAGAAGTCTGTGACGATACTCACCAAGCATGCGGCGATGAAGGCCACTCCATTGCCTCCATCTTGATGCCGTCCCCGTCGAGCAGGATTCATATCACACATCCACGTCCACATCCACATCCCACATCCGCCCAACCCATCTACCGGGTCCGCACCAGCGCGGCAGGCCGTGGACAGCAGCTGCGGAAGTGGTGTCGGGAGCAAGGTAGCACCGACGAGACGAGAAGAAGCAAGTTCCAGTCCTGCAAAGCACGGCGCTGCACTGCTGAACATTGCTGGAGTGCTGGAGGGCTGTACGGTACAGGACGGAGGTACAGTGGGCTGTCCCTCCAGCACCGAGTACGCGGACGGCCAGTGAGTCGGACTACCAGTGCCAGCGCCTGCGTCAGGTCCCTATTCATTATTCATATGGCGTGGTGCTGTCGCGTTGCTGTCTGGGACCCCATTCAGAGCCATGGCCCAGCCAGCACAGCGCCAGTGGGAGAAGCTCATCCATCGCTCCATCGCTCCATCGCTCCATCGCCCAGTGCTCATCGCTCCCTCGCTCCCACGGGTCTCGCAGCTCCCAGCGCACCGCGGCGCCCAGCACTCGAGATTTAGAGTTGCTCGCGGCACCGGGACAGTGATGCCACTGCTGGAACATGCACTGTTGTTTGCTGAGTGCAGCACGGTGTCCACTGCCCGCCGGTCCAGCGCCAGTCAGCGGAAGCAGACCTCCAGGACCCTTTCTTCTTGGGCTCTTTCGGTGGGATGTCCCCTGAAACAGAGGCGCAGTCGTGCCCAACAGCGCACAGGGATTTTCTGGCGTCGGCGTCAGTGTCGGTGGTGGTTGTTTCTGTTGCTTGCTAGACGGCGAGGCATCTCGAGGCCTGTTCCATGTCGATACTCAGGTGAGATGTGGTGAGGGAGGTCAGTGTGGTCAGTGTGGTCAGTGTGGTCAGTGAGGTCGTCAAAAAGGACCCCTGCAGGCCTAATCGCTGCATAACATCCTGACTGGAGGATCTCCACAGGGGGTGCGAGTCGCCTTCGAGGCTTCGTCGACGAGGCGGCCAGGAGCCAAGTCCAGTCCAGTGCCAGTCCAGTGCTAGTGCCATGCCAATGCCAGTGCCAGTCCCAGTGCCAGTCCCAGCAGCAGCCCAGCCCTTGCCCTGGCCGGTCTCTGCAGCGGGCAGCCAGCTGGTCCTGGTCCTGGTCCGCAGCCGGGCGAGGGGAGGGGGGTGGTCCTGCGTGGTGTTTCGCGTTTTAAGCCGAACGACGCCCCTGGGCAGCGCTTGGGACGCCGAAATAGACGAGTTTATCTCCTATTTAGCCAGCCGATCGCGTCTCCACGCAGACGAAGGGACGAGACGAAATGTCTCCGACGTACCTTTCGTACGAAGTACGACGTAAGCATATACCGAGTTCAGCTAAAGAGGTAATTCCGAAGTACACTAAAAGGCCGACCTCAGCTCAACAGCACCTATTAGTGGGGTACTTGAGCCAAATATCTCCGAAGTAAACTAAAAGGCCTACGAAGTACAGTACCTCAGCTCAACAGTACCTACTAGCGAAGCACCTAAGCTAAATATCTCCGAATGAAGCTAATACTTCAGCTAAGCAGGCTATCTTTTGGTAAGTAAGATCGCAAGTATACCGCGCCCGCAAGCTCCATGCGGCGACTCCTCCGCTCCCCTCTCTCACTCCTCCCCACCCTCCAATTCTCTTCCCACCACCTCCTCCTCTCGTTGCAAACTTTCTTTTCAAACTCGCCATCACTCCCGCTCCCGCTCTATCCATCGTCTGTCCTCGCCGACTGCTCTCGCCCGGACTGCCCACCTATCCTAACCGATCTCCTGATCGTCTTCACTGTTCAGCTTCCCAGTCCGGCAGCGCGAGCGTGCCCATGTCTAGTCCGTCCGTCGAGTCGTGGGTCGTGGTCGTGGGTCATGGCTCCCTATGCGCATGGTCCAACAGGGGACCCGTCCGCCTCCTTTGGCCGCCCCATCGATCCTTTTCAATAGCTCCAAAATCCAGATCTTGGAAGCGCACCTGCACCTGCACCTGCACCTGAACCACGGGCGGATCTGAGTTTCTCTGGGTGTGGAAGCCTTTCGATCGACCAATCTCCAACCAAAGATGGACTCGCGCCTCGTGCGCCAATAACGCCCTCGCCGATTTTCTGCACTTGTACTTCGTACTGTACGTCGTATGCGCACTCGCCGGAAACATTGCGGAAGCAGGTAAGGTTATCAGTAGAGAATGTCTCTCACGAGTCACGGCTACTGCAGGTCCGCCGAACATCGACGCCGAGGATTCTCTGGTGGCCAATTTCACGCCACCACCACAAAAGTACCTCCGTAGAGTACTGCACAATAATAGACGAAAGACAAGGGACGACCGAGCCACATCCCCCTCCTCTACTAGCCCATTCCCGAAGAGGGAAACGCCGGACAGGACGAAGAACAGTATCAGTCCGGTCCTGTCTTGTTGCCAGGAAACTCGCGCGCATGATGCGTCATCAATATGGAATACACATGCTACAGAGAGGAGAGAAGACAACACCAGGAGACCTTCGTCTGTCTTCCCCGGTGCGGTAACCTGGCCCAGTCAGGGGCTCGCATGTTCATCCTAATGGAGCCGTCCGGATCGCCAGAGGAAACAACATCAATGCGCATCTCGCAGCACCGCATCAACGATTCAACGCATCAGCCTCGCTGGGGCTGGCCGAAGATCACCAACGTTTATGTTTCGTCATCTTCGCACATGGCACAGCACTTGAGAACCAGGGAGACCCTCTGAGCTTTTAAGGCTGGATGATCGTGCTGGGGACGACCTTGCGCGATCCACGTGCTTTGCCGGCTCCCCGGAAGAAGAAGAAGCCTGTGTTCAAATGGCTGGCGCGGATTCACTTGTGTGCACTGTTGAGTGTGGTAGCCTCGCATATCATATTAAGTTTCCGTTCGAGGATGGAGGATTTTGAAACTCTCTGTCGTCGTAAGGCCCAATGGCTCTGCGAAGCCGCGAGCCTTGTGCTTGACACTTAAAGCAACATTCTTACCATTCCAATGCCCCAACTAAGCTCACTTGCAATTGCCCGATGTCTTCCTTGCGAGTTAAGATCCTTCAGCTATGTCAGCATTCGCAGTGGAACCCAAACTATAATGCTCCTCCAGTAATGAGCAGTCATGTTTCACTTTGGTGACGAAAACAGCCTCGTCTACCTTGGGATTTCCATATCGAATTATCAATAGTTGTGTTGGAAAGATAGAAACGCCCAGTTCATGCAGAGCAATTTCTCCATCTACCTCAGTCCGAACACTACGACCCGATGATACTCTTGTCAGTTCATGTTGGCTCCCCGTCGTCTAGATCATCCTGTCGACTCTTCATCTAAACTCAACAGTGTCGAGGCAGCACGGACCTAGCTTTCCGATCTTCTTGTGGCGTTCGAGAAGACACTAAGAAGAATCTAATTCCCTCTGCCATGTGCGCGTTGTTTGAGACCTATCTAGCATATTCCTTCCGTTCTAGAAGGTTTCACATCTTCCCGGCTCTCAATCCATCTCATTTCACAGTCTCAGGGATGTCAAATCCCTCCACGAGGATTGCATAACGGGAAGAACGCCATAAGATGATCTGATTGATCAGCGATGTCTCCCTGCAGAAGCACTTCCCTCTTCGTAGGATCACGAATGATCGTCTGCAATCATGTCGCTTTAGCCGTTTGAAGATAGTAGATTCGTGGAAATAGAGATCATCTCGCCGAGCACTAGCCACGTTCGAATCCAGTATTGAGTCAATATTGCCTGGCCTTATTTTTCCATTGGGCACGATTCATGCGCCTTGGGAAACAACTGTCGCCAGGGATCCCTTAACCTCCATTTCTGTTGTCGGCCGGCCTTCATCCGACCGGCACATAGGATGAAGATGCAGAATTAGATGATGCATAATTAGACGACGCAGAATTAGATATTGGGCATCTGCTGACGAGTTTTACCAAGCAAGTTTCATGCTTTAATGTCTCCATTTAGGTTGACATGCTACTGAGAATGAAGTGTCCTTATCACTTGGTTTTGTTCAGGCTAGAAAACCTTCGGCGAGTTCGGGCGTTCATCGGGCATCACTTCTCCCAGCTTGAGATGCTGAAGATCTTGAGAGAGAGAGAGAGAGAAAGGAGAGAGCGCTTGGTCATTGAGACGCCGTAGTTGCCCCTACTGGAAAAGGAAAAACAAGCTAGGTAGCTCAGAGCCTAGGTAGGTATGGTATTGAAAAGGCAACTAAGCACGTGCGTGGCTCGAAAACACCACCCCCCTAGGTAGAAGGAGCAAGACACGGGATCTGTGAGTCCCATGAATCGACATGTGACATGAATTGTGAGGATAGACTGAGAATAGACGCATGTTCCTGGGTATACTGTCAGACGAGTTCTGCTGCTGGGCCTGGTAACTTCAACCTTCCGCACACCAGAGGGCTTTCCAACTTTCAAGTTCGATTCCACTGTCCGCGTCAAGACAATCGCCGCATGGCTCACCAAGAAACTCAGCCGTTACCCAAAAATTTCACCGCTTTCACCAGCATCTGAGCCGATCCGACTGAACAACCGAACGGTCCAAGACTACTGTAACATCCACGCATTATGAAACGAAATGGTGAAATATGGGCATATCCTCCCACAAGCTCAATAGGGACAACAGCTGTCCTTATGATAATAGGCCCATGACCCCAGCATGCAGCAGCAGAAAGGATGCTGTTGTTATTTGTGAGTAGTTGTCTCATTTCACGGCCTTGCTAACATGAGGTGGTTGGTGATGCCGCCAGCTCTTGTGCAGCAATAAGAAGCTCTTATGCAACAACGCTAGGCATCTGGGCTCGGGGCATCTTGATGAAACGACTCCAGAGGTAACTGTTTCAATAATGCGAGATATTGGGACCGTGAGAATAACGGCTATTGCCAGAACATCAAACGTGCTGATGCACCATGTTTTTCGTAGTACTCTTGTGAGAACAGGCTCTGGTGAACTCTCAGTTTAACGAGTTTGACACATCAAGCTTTCTTTAGTATTTGGCTGACTTTTCTCTAGTACAAGGACGACGGGTGAAGTGTTTCTCTCAAGAATTCCGGAATCAGAGAAATGAGCTGCTCGAACTCCACCCCGAGACAAGAGAACGTCGAAGAGATACAGAGCCGTACGGCCTATCTAGACTTTTAACGAACCAGCATCGAACGTCCTTCCGAGCATCCTACCGAGAATCCTACCCAAAAGCCTACTAAAAGTTATGGCTCTTAGCATCCACTCACGAACATATCCGGCTTTTCCTACTTCATATATGCTACGGCAGAGTTTTTCCTGCGGTTGGAAGGCTACAATATCTGGGCAGCACAAATTATGAGAGCAGTAATAACCTCACACGACACCTGGTATTCTTGTCCGTCGTGTCTTCCTTTACTGGGTCGTTCCAGAAGGATGCCCTCCTAACCAGTCCTGTCCTAATCTATCACTTTAGGACCCACAACGATTTTGAGATCTCATAGCAGCTTCTACAGCAGCTTGCTGAGATGTATCTCGAGTCACAGTCAATATTCGATCTCCACTGGTCCTCTGCAATAGCAGAATAGCTCAAAACCCGAGGGTCCATCTTATCCACAACGTCTGTCCACGTTGCACCCTTCCGCTGCATAAGGCCTACTCTGTCGATTTTCCATGGCATCACTAACCTTCTTGCCACTGGTATATTAAATCGACCGTGCTCAGCACTCTGATGGCACTTGCAGCAGCATCCTTAGTCTACAGCTTTGTTATCAAGTTTATTCTTTAACGTATAAATAGTCACCTACAATCTTACAACCAAACTCATTTCAAGACTCCGTCCTCACAGCGTCGCGACCTTCCACTATTAACTTCTTTATCACGTATTATATTATGATTGAACTGCAAACAAACGTTTGATTTTTCTTTCGTCTTCAACAACCACTGCACTACACGTCCAGCAGATCATCGCTGAATAATTCTCCCTCTTCTACTTTCCCTTCATCCTCGTCGGGTGTTATTTCTTGAACCAGTCTATCTTTAAAGCAATCTATGTTTCATATGCTATAGCTATGCCAAGTAAGATCGAGCAAAACATGTCACGAAGCTCAACCGCTGTTCTAAGAGTAGCTTCTATGTCCGCCCATTAACTTGTTTACTGGTAATACAGCTTACACTGTAACACTCAGGCTAAATTCTAGTGAGGCTGTAGCTGCGCAACATTGCATACGAGTGGTGATGTTTCATACTGGATTTGGAGGCGGGACAAGTTCGAGTTTGGCTTTGATACTACATAGGCATGGAGTCCTGTTGCCGAGGAGAAACGTGTTGCTGTTCTTAGGTAACATAAGTTCGAAACTGTAAAGCGTCGAATGACATGTAGAACAAAGGTACGGTAAAAACAACCACTCAGGGATTCGAAGGTACTTTTCCGTTCTTCTCTATTTTTACCAACGAGGTTGGTACAATATTTACATTGATTTGAGGGAAGGGCCTTTGAGACTTAGTTCGTAGTTATGTTCTTGCAGACCGTGAACGAAACGATTAAGGTAGGATCTAGCTACTCTACCTTAGCTACCAAGAAATGCTGTGCTAGATTGCTGCTGGCTGCTGATTCTATCTGAGCATTTGCAAACACTGAGCGACATCTTATAAAGCAGGCAAAAGGGAACATGTATGTCAAGACGACACTTGAAAGTACCTAGGGTTCACAAGCACGGAAATGTGATGTGAGTCATGAGAATGAACAGCGGAACGCCTGGTATTTTCCTGTACGGAAAAAGAATCCTATGCCACTAAATCTGGAACCTCTAGCCTTTTTACCCCGACGAGCCCTGTTCCAGACAGTCTTCTTGTGAATCATCTGTGTCAAATGATATGCCAGCCGTAACATCATGATAGCTCTTTAGTAAAGCACGCAAGTCTCGTTAGAATTGATCTGTGCACGTTAGCAAACTCCCAAATCTAGAACCAAAAGAGAGAAGGCAAACCGACCTAAAGTCATACTCATGCTAACATCCGTGTTCTCTACCATCTTTGTGAACTCCTCGAAACTAATCTTCCCGTCACGATCCAAGTCGGCCTCCATAATTGTCTTGTCCACAATCTGCTGCAGCTGTTGATCCTTCAAGTTACTGCCCACCATCATTTTTAGCACAATGAACAGCTCCCCGTTGCTGATATAGCCATCACGATCGATATCATAGACCTTGAATGCAAATTGTAGTTTTTGTTCCTTGTTGCCTTTGCTGGAAAAAGCGCTGAGTCCTGACACGAATTCCTGGAAATCGACGTCGCCGCCTCCATCTTCATCGAATATAGCGATCATTCTAACAAATGTTAACGACTTGTTTTATAGATTTGCGACTGGCGGTGGGGAGATGGACCTGGTTGCAAGTGGGTTGGAGGAGATCTGTGGAAGGCTGAGAAATTCTTCGCGCTCAATAGTGCCAGAATTATCCTTTACCATCCTGTCAGTCCCGAGCACACCCGATCTCAGTAGTATTTGCGCACCTTATCCAGCTTCATAAACCTCTTTCGTATTCTCTCGACCTCATCTCGGTCAACTGCGACCCAAGTCAGTGCTGCTCTGCTGCGGCAAAGAGTAGTATCAAAATGGTGTTCTCGTACAGTTGGAGCCTTGCACAATGTTCTCCAACACTGCGCTGCTGGCGTTACCCATTTTTGAGGCTGGCTGGTGGAGGTTTCTGAGGAGATGTTGTCTGGTGTGGGGTTCATTGCGACCTCAGCTCCCTGAGATGTCAGCGAGGGGATGCCGCTAAGCTGCTTTCGGATCGGGGACCTAGACCAGAACCTAAGATATGAATTTCTCACATTATTACCGCTTTGTAAAGAAAAAATGGCTATTTTCATTTCTTTTTGCTGCAAACAATTTAAATCATATTGGTAACTGTATATCTGAGTAAGGATATCGAATGCAAAGTTTTCTCCTGCTATGATGGCTTAGTTAATTGTAACTTTCTTCGCCATATTTCACTCTATTACATTGCTTGGTAGATGTAAGTTACCGTAGACTGCAAAGCGGAATATTGCAAAGATTCTTGATTTGATGGTAGTTCCATTTAAAGCGAAAATTTTCACAACCTATTGTGAATATGGACCTCCCAATCTTGTACGATTGTTGACTTGGTGATGTCTGGGAAGAGAGTGAATGAGACATGGATGTGGAGACCCCACAATATAGGGTTATTGCTAGCGCGCCAAAGTAATATTTACCGAAGTATCGTCTAAATTTCTCTGGAGCAAGATTAGATGAAAGCTTTGTGTATGGAGTTCTGTGCTGGGCGTTTTGCCAAGTCACGAAGCAGTGAGCTATATACTTGGTCGAGTTTCTGTTATTATCGTCATCCAAGGACTATCTCGAGAAGTCAAATGTTGCGATTTGAGAAGCTTAGAATGTCACTTGGATCCGAATATGAAAGGTCGAATGGGCCTCATTTTATATTTCTCGGAGAGTGCGTGCGTGGCTCGGGTGGTCTAGTGTAGTGATAGTTACTACCATGTTGCGGCCCGCGTCCTAAGCAGATGTGAGCCGATGTGTGGGAACTATCATTTATAGTGAATTGTTCCCAAAAGTGAGCGACGCACAGACATGTTAAGCTTTCGCGTGCTGATCAGCACGCGTTCATTCCCAGAGAAAGTCAACTCATTCCGACTTACAGTGTGGTAATGTGGTTGGAGGAAGTATCTAGGTTTGCTGGCAAGGTCAAACTTCTTATATTCGCTTGGCTTATCGGGGGACACTAAACCCAAACGAGCGACAACCCCACGGCATTAACCCTTGCCTGCGCACCTGCGAGCAGAGATTTTCGCGGTGCAATAGAGACGACATGTCATGACCAGAATCATCAAAATCATCAAAAGATCAACCACAACGCGATAAAGATGATCTTTTAGGTTCATTTCCATCTGAATATGAGTTCAATATTTGATCGGTACAATTTTTTTTTGCGATCGGGCGCTGAAACTGACCTCATCACATCGTCGCACCTCCTGTCACGATGCGATCATCACAGGTGGCGGGACGCGCCACGAGGGTCAAGAAGCTTGCGAAGAACACCACCCAACAGGTCTTACGAGAAGACCAACTAGATTCTGCAGAGTACAGTTCCCTTCAGACTCAATCTAATATTGAGACTGGAGTAGAGAAGAGCGAAGAGAAGGCACGTGACTACACAGATCGATCACATGACGCTTTTGCTAATATTCTATCAGGAATACCATCTCCAAGCCGCCTTGAAAGGGGGCTCGGGTGGAAGTAAAGATGCTGAGGAGATTCCCGCTCCTCCTGCAGAGGAGACTCCCGGCCTCGATTACGACGCTCTGTACCCATTAGTATTTGACAAACCTGCTACCTATATTCGCTTCTCCCAGACCGTCGAAGAGACTACAGGATGTCAGTATAATATGACTTCCGAAGATGATACTTTCCTCAAAGCATACAATCAAAAGAAGTCTGCAAGTGCCAAATGCTCTGAAGACGACTTTGAGAAAATTATGGAGGTTCTCGAAGACACAGCCGATGTCCACGCCCCATACGCAGCTCTTGATGGCACAGTGATTCCGTTCGAGACTATGAAGAGTGCGATCAAGCAGCAAATCAATGAAAAGGCCCATGTGTTTGCTAAAGATATCTACGAGCATTGGCGGATATGCAGGCAGAACTATGGCAACCATCCTCTTCAGCCAAGTCTAAAATTCGAGAAGAACCAAGAAAAAGATGACGGCGATCCATATGTTTGCTTCCGACGTCGTGATGTTCGCCAGACTCGGAAGACCAGAGCTCGCGATACACAGAGCGTCGAGAAACTTAAGAGATTAAGAAAGGAACTTGAAGAGGGACGACAACTAACAGAGATGGCTTTTCAGAGAGAGTTGACGAAGAGAGAACTACTGAAGTGTGACAAAAGTATTTTTGAGCAGCGTGCAAGGGTCAAGGAAACCAAAGTCAAACTTGGTATTAAGACCGACGATGACGACCTCATAAATCAGAGAGTAAGTGCAGACCGAAAATATGTTATGCTTATCGCTGACAAGCAACAGCCACCGAAGCGGAAGACCGACTTCGGTCAGCTGCAACGTCCACCAGGAACTCAGCTACGCTTGCCTGGCAGGTCTGATGGCCGTCCTCTCGATGCTGACCTTGTCTCGTTGAGTGACCTGATGGCCCAGAAAGAAAATCTGCTTCAGAGCGAAATTGAGGAAAAGGCGCAGCAACATCGTAAATGGAATTTGGGCCACGTTGACTTGACTCGGGAGCCGCTTTCTCCGGTCCATGGCCAAGGTTTCGAGGCTGGATTTCGTCCAGCAACCGCCCAATACCAATATCTCATGACTCCCCCTTCTTCTGTGACCTCTGAATCCTTCGATCAACCCTCGCCGTCCTTAGAAAAGCCCGAAACTTTCGCACTTGGATACAATTCGCCTTCCGAAGAGGATGAACCCCGAGGTCAACCAGCCTATCGTCGTCGAATCGGTCGTGGAGGTCGATTGTGGATTGATCGTAGAGGAATGTCATCCGCTGCCAGACTAGCTGACGCAACGGTGTCGGATCGGTGGAAATACGACCAAGACGATGATGAGGATCAGCCGGTCTATGAGATGGACCCCTATGATACGAAGGCGCTGCGATTTCGAGCAACAATACCCTATCCGCCACACCTATTCTCTCAGCGTCCTCGACCGGACCAACAAGCCGCGCAACTGGCGAGGGTTGCTGGTAACAGCCCCGCGAACAATCGAGCACTTGCTGGCATTGGTCAACAGCCACAGCAAGCCCCAACTTGAAGCATGAAGACACTTACTGTTCTCCTTGCTAGACTCAGACCTACACACCCACACACAACCCCTTCGCGCTACGGAAGCGCTCATGTATGAATATGATGAATTTTTGCTTTGCAGAGCATCGCTTGAGATGCGCCGGAAGTCGAGGCGTCGCCCACGGTTATGGGCTAGCAAAGTGTTGACATTAGATGTTCTGCCCCTCCAACCTCATAAAGATTGATGGGTGCCTGTTGTACTTTAGTGGCTCACACGAGCAAAGAAAGATAGTTGAAGCGAAACAGTGGCGGAGTGTTTTTGCCGGCCGCTTTTCAAATCAAGGGACATTACTCTTTGACGTACCAAGCAAGAATCACACTTGAGGTGTTATCTTTTTCTGGCTCTCTTCTTCCCACCTTCGATTTCATGAGCTCTCCTCTTTACTCCCCCAACCACAGCTTCATTGCTGCCATCCTGCCTTCTCATTCTTCTATTACTTCCCGCAAATGTCGCTGCTTCCTGAATGGCTTTTCTCAAAACGCGCTTCTCACCAAGTCGGACTTGAACAGCCATAGCTATTCGATGTGGCAAGTTTCCGGCTCGAAGTAGTGCTTCGTCTTCTTCTAGTGTTGTTGCGTACTCCTGTTCTCGGAGCTGAAGAATTGTCGCCAAGACCTGGCCGACAAGTCCCGTGGAAAGCTTTGATCGACTTGGCAAAGTGCTCTTGGAAGTCTCGATAGCTGCGAGGTTTTCATTGTCCAAAAGGAGAATGTACAACAGTGCTAATAGCTCATCCGGGGTACTGGGTCCATCAGGTCCAGGATGCGCGAGATCATAAGAATCCTCATAGACAGCTTCTCTCTGAGCCAGCTCGATTCTCTTGTTGCTATCCGGGAGACCTAGCGGTTCGAATTGTTCTTGAGGCAGTGGTATATTCGAGCGGAAGAAAGACAGAATTGACTCTGTCGACAGCTCGGCAACATCATATGGTGCATATCTTTCTGTGACATAACCATAACGTCGTAACAAGTCTGATCTTGGGAGTTGACCGTAGTCGTTCAGTATCTCGTCACCATTTGATATAGATCGAATAGCTCTCATCTCTAGGTCTTTATTGTCGCAGCAGAGACGAGCGTTGTTCATATCCGCATCGGCATTGAGCATATCAGCAAGTGGAATCATAGAGAGAATGGTCTTTTCGTCCTCGCCATTGTCAGATATCAATTCGTCGGCTGCCTCCTCTGGACCCTCGCCATTTTCCTTGTCCGCCGTCTCAGGTATGTCGAATGCATATGCCATTATGACCGAAGCCACCTTGTGGCACATTGCGGGACTGGCGTTTCCAATATTGAGTGGCACAATGTGCTGTGTGAACATGACCTCGGCACTAGCTCTTCCTATCTTCTTTGCGACTGTACTGGCTTGAAGCTCAGAGAGCTCCGCATCTGACCAAAAGACGAGACTATCGAGCGTCTGCGGCAAGACAGCGAAATATGGGGCCCACTTCGAGTCTTTCCGGGATGCTTCTGCAAGTATAATTGCCGTTAAAGCCTAGGAGTCGCAGAAGTGAGCTTGCTGTCCCAAAGTGGTGGGAAAATGGAAACTTACGAGCCAACTAGGCATATCGGTGACATCGTTCTGGAGGAAGGACATTTGCGAATCGCTGAGTGCTGTATTCGCATTGAGCACTGCAGACCGTGGAATACTAAACAGCACTTCGTCCTCTTCAATATCCGCAATAGCGACTAGAACTGTTGTTAGCGAAGGGCGAGATAGAGTAAAGATGACAATGGACACCAGATGATGCCAGGTGTCTGGGCTATATGTGGACAATCCGACGATATTAGATGTGCGAAGTATATGAGGGAAACACACCAGCTCCGCGATTTTTGCCAGAAGATCGGAGATCAGCAACAGCAATCTTTGGACTAATTTGAATGCCCATTTTCGAAAGCCAGGCAAGAAACGCTTCCGTAGTCGTGTTAAAGCTGTCACCTTTCATGTTTGCTGTCTTGATGCGAGCACAAGAAAGTCGGAGGGAGTAAGTGGTGGACTCGCGGAAAGTTAAGAATCTACTCATAAAAATGGCGTACTTCCTGGAAAGAACCGCGCTAGCCAAGCAAGCGAAAATGCAGGGGTGAAGGCTGCTATTGGACGCACAAGAAAATTTGTGAGAATTTATTCACAGTGTATTGTGAGAAAGCTATTATTACTACTTGACGTGATATGTGAAGATTTTGCTTTACTGGTGAAGCTCAGTATGTAGCCAGTGGGAACATGTTTGCACGTTGCATGTCCTAGCGTGTAACCCGAGTCCAGGCTTGCCCTTATCGATTGTCAGCCTTATGGCGGGGCTCCCGCGACGAGTTCCCAAGAGCACAAGCAACAACTTCACTACAGTCCGGACCGCCAACTTCCAAAATGATTGCACTTGGTCTTGAAGGTAGTGCTAATAAGCTTGGAGTTGGTATCATATCCCATCCAGGTCATGGAAAACCAGCACAAGTGCTCTCTAACGTCCGAGACACCTTTAATGCTCCTCCCGGAGAAGGTTTCCTCCCAAAAGATACAGCTAAACATCATCGTGCATGGTTCGTTAGACTTGTCAAACAAGCTATGACTGAGGCCCAGACAACTATCAACGATATTGACTGTATCTGTTATACAAAAGGTCCTGGTATGGGTGCTCCGTTGCAGAGCGTAGCCATAGGTGCGAGGATGCTTTCGCTATTATGGGGGAAGGAGTTGGTCGGTGTCAATCACTGCGTCGGTCATATTGAAATGGGCCGAGAGATTACTGGGGCTGATAATCCGGTCGTGCTTTATGTCAGTGGAGGCAATACCCAAGTTATTGCTTATGCAGAACAACGATATCGCATATTTGGAGAAGCCCTCGACATTGCTGTAGGAAATTGTCTCGATAGATTCGCGCGAACATTGGAAATAAGCAATGACCCGGCGCCTGGTTACAATATCGAACAGTTAGCGAAGAAAGGAAAGGTGCTGTTAGACTTGCCATACGCGGTGAAGGGAATGGACTGTTCTTTCTCCGGTATACTGGCAAGCATCGATCTCCTTGCGGCGGAACTCAAGGCCAATCCAGAATGGCAAGACCCAATTACGGGTGAAGTCATCACAACAGCTGATCTATGCTTCAGTCTACAGGAGACTGTATATGCGATGCTAGTCGAGATCACGGAAAGGGCAATGGCTCACGTAGGAAGCAACCAAGTATTGATTGTGGGAGGAGTCGGATGCAATGAAAGACTTCAGGAGATGATGGGCTTGATGGCTCAGGACCGAGGTGGCAATGTGTTTGCAACGGATGAACGTTTTTGTATCGACAATGGAATCATGATTGCGCATGCAGGGTTAGTTGCGTATGAGACAGGCTTCAGGACACCGCTGGAAGAAAGTAGTTGTACACAGAGATTCAGGACCGATGAAGTGTTTGTCAAGTGGAGAGCCTGAAGCAGTGGAAAAGATGGATGGAGAGGAGATTTGAGACTTCCCAGAGCATTGTCAGAGCATTGCTGTAATTGCTTGGGCTGTTCTGCTTCGTGTCTTTGATTTCTGGTTGAGACTCTGCTACAGATGCCAGTTCAGAATCCATCCTCGGAATCATCGTCCTCCTCGAGGATCGTCTGTCCTAGTAGCCCTTGGTCATCACGCTTCTGAGTCCTGTTCTTCTCCAACCACTCGGCGTACTTGTCCATCGAGATCTCACTTCTCCAGCTGTCGTCTCTGTTGGTTGTGGAATTCTGCCAAGCATGCTCAAGTTTCTTCTTCTCTCTAGCGGCTCGAACCGAAGCCGTAGAGCGGTCCTTCTCTTCAGGAATAGGGGCTAAATCGAAGAGTGATACTAACACGGTTGAGGAAAGGTAGAGGATGGAACCGGTAAGAAGACCAATCACCGCTGCGACGCCGAGATAGATATATAGAGTCTGAGGGCTTAACTAGAATCGGTACACATGAGGAGTTGTAACTCACTTCAAATTTCGCCAACAATGTGAAGGGCAATAAACAACCTGCAATTATGTAATGCCCCAGATACAGAACCGGTGCCAATGGGATAAGCAGCCAACTGAAAAGTATTGTGATTGGCAGAGAACAGTAGTAGAATAAAATTCCTACTCCCGAAAGCCAAGTCATCTTCGCAACCTATTCACATACATTGGCTAGGATGTTACAGTATGCAAAGCCTACACTCATCCTGGTTAGAGACTAATAACAACCACTTTGAATTGGGATCACGTCTACCTCAGTTGACGTGCTCTTCCTCCCACGCTAGCCTTTCCCAATCTCAACAAAGCCCTGGCGCATGGAAATATGCTTATCCTCCAAATGGGTGGCTGTAAACGCTGTTGTGCTATTTGTCCGTTCTCAACCTGGCTCTGGGTCATTAAGGAGATCTTGAGTTTTGGCAACTAGCTTATTAGACTTTGTCGCCTTGTTGTTTGATGAAAGCCAAGCATAGGTAGCGCCAGGGAGGTATTTTTAGTGGCGTCAGAAGCAAACCAGGCAAAGGGACTGGCAATCTGGCACGGACCCTCAACCTTATTCACCCTCACTCTCCCCAGCCGAGCCGTGGGGTTGAGGTACCTTGCCGTCCGAGACCAGCAGACCCCTCCTTCTAAATTATATTACTCGTACCTTTTGAGCTTGCCGCATCCCTTTCACCGTCGAAGCGTAGTCGGCGAAGCTTCACTGGTCGCGGGGTTTCCTCTGTTTCTGGACCTCCGTTGCATCTGCGAGCCTAATCTATCCTACGATGCCCAATCTCCACGTCCATTAATCACACGACCAGCACGACCACGACTCATCCACGTCTATCACAATGGGGAACAACCCCTCGACAAACAACCGGCCTTCTCACTCAGCCTCCCCTTCTCCTAGCCATGAATCCTCTCGAACCTCGTCCACTCGGAGAGATCCCAGAAATCTGATCCAAGCACAGCGAGCACCCGCCGAGCCTTCGATGGCACAAGCCCGTGGAACCACCACCGCTACACATCGTACGCGCAACTCTCAATCACATCCAGCCGCTGCGCATCTCAATCACCCATCGCCCAGTCAAAGTATCAACAGCCCCTCCCACCATAGTAGCGATTCGCAAATGGGCGCTCAAGCATCAAAAGACGAACCTAAGGTTGAGGTACGAGACCAACCTAGCAAGCCCGTCGATGTCCCCGCACCCGCAGCGAATATAGACTCTGCGTCTGTTCGATCGTACGCGAATTCGATCGAACCATCGGGCCCTCCTCTTACACAAGACATGTCATACCATCTCACCCGACCTCCAAGACTCCCCCTCCCCATTGAAGAGGAGGTCCATACTCCAGGATCACCCATCATTGCTCCGGCAGATATTGATGCTCCTGTTCTCGATATAGAGACACTAGAGAACGAGGCGCTCCCCCGACGCTCGTCTGCTCTCAGTAACACTACAATAGACGAGGAGGATGCTGAGGAGCTACGTGTGGACAAGACAGGCGCGACAGTTCCAACGACCTTCGAATGGCAGCAAGGCGGGGAGAAGGTGTATGTGACTGGAACTATATTCCAGTGGAACAAGAAGCACCGTCTGCATCCTGTGTGAGTTCCCAAATAGTCCTTCAAACATCTTGCATTGCTGACCGTAGTTCAAGCCCGGGTAAACCAGGACTTTTACGAGCTATTATTCATGTCCGGCCGGGAACTCACCATATCAGATTCATAGTAGACGGACTGATGCAATGTTCTACATTTCTGCCGACTACTGTAGATTTTGGCAATAATCTTGTCAACTACATTGAAGTCAGTGCTGATGACTTACCCCGCGATCTTCCAGTATCTGCGGAAGGAACAGGTACCCCAGTTGCCATTGCCCAGACCCAAGCGCAAAGCCCACCAAAGCAATCCGAGTCAAAGGCTACTGAAGAAGCAGACCAGACAAAGATCAAAGTGCCACCAAAGACAAAACCAGTTATTCCAGCAGGTCGATATTCGTCCCAAATACCACAATATTTGGTTGACCTAGACAAAGCTGAAGATTCAGCGGCCTATCAATATGCAGCGGCAGCCATAGAAAAGCTTCCGACACCTCCCAGTCTTCCCGGCTTCCTAGGCAAGCCAATCTTGAATGCTGCCACACCAATGAAAGATGATAATAGTGTCTTGACGATGCCGAATCACACTGTTCTAAACCATCTTGCAACAAGCAGTATTAAGAATAATGTCTTGGCAGTTTCTGCTACTACAAGATACAAGAGAAAGGCAAGCTACACCCTAAGACAGAAAGACTCTCCTACTGACGATCTATAGTATGTAACGACGATTATGTATAAACCTACGGGAGATGATTGAGGCAAGACATGAACCATACCAGGAATCATGTTGCGATGAGCATAAAAGGCGTGTCTATGGGGTGATTTCATTTCCATCCTAGCTTTGATAGACCCTTCTACACAACAGCCATATTGTTGATATGAAGGAACGACGATAAATGGATTGTATGCTGTGTTCGATAAGGACCATATAATGTGTGGCTGCAATGGCCATAAACGAACAACTTTCAAAAACAACATCGATGGAACTTCTTCGAAACTCCATTTCTAAGCTCAGTTTAGCGCGTCCACATTTCCAGTCTTCCTCTCCGCGAACTAGTCTTGATGTTTATCTCTGCTCCACATCTTCTGGTCTATCTTGATTGGTAGTAACCTCATCAAGAAGTGGAATAATTTCTGGCGGTTGTATCCTAGTGCCTGTCCGCCCTGATTGAAACACCGCGTTAAAATAAACCTACTAATGCACCACCATCATCTTTCAGTCTCTCAGTACATATGTATAATCTACGCCTCCCAATTGAATATTCTCTGCTTGATCCTCACTCTTGTGTCATGGACTGGCCTCGACACGGCACTCGTCTTCACCTGGCCCGGGATGACCCAGCCTGCCTTCTCATCCGCAGGCTCGATGTCCCAGAAGGCCAGAACCCCTGCCACGAGAGACAGGCACTCCTTTTCTGCATATGCCCTGCCTTTACACATTGATGGGCCCCCGCCATAAGGACGAATGGTACCGATATCGGTTGATAATGAGCCGTCTTCATTGTGGTCGATGAAGCGTTCTGGATCAAAATCAAGTGGGTTCTTGAAGTATTTTGGATCCCGCATATGTAAGTCATGGGGAATGGTGGCATATTCGCCTTTGTGCATCACGAATGATACTGGATCCGAGGACTTCTTGTCGCCGGTAATGGCGACGTCTGTAGCGATCTGCCGAATAGACCAGGGCTGATTACAAAGTCTGAGGGTTTCTAAATAAGTGGAACGTAGAAGCGGACACTTCTTGGAAAGAGCTTCATGGGAGATGGTGAGCTTGGGTGCTTCGGAAATAGTACCGATAGAAAATGGTTTAGAGACTGTCGCACAGGTAGATAACTCGGAGCGTATCCTGCCCAGAAGTCCAGGTGTAGCCAAGATGTACAGGATCTGCCAGTAGACGACCAGATTTGCATTCACGACTAGAGCCCAGAGAATCTATGATGGTTAGGACCGAGCGGTTGTGAGGCGCTTAATAAACTTACAGCAAGATCTAATCTCTCCTTTACTTCAAACCCTTCATCTGCAGGGAAGCAGTGTTAGCATCAGAAAGCCCAGGAGGTATGAAGATTCTCTATATAGTCGTACCTCTGAATAGCTTGTTTCTTTTCATGATCAGCTCACTAACATCATCAAGATCTCCCCAGGACGAGTCGACTAGTTTCCCTTCGGCCATCGCATCGAGAGCTCGTTGATGCCCATCCAAAGCCTGCCACAGACGGAAACGAGCCGTATGAGCTCTTGTAACAGTAGGCCATGGAGTCCATGCTGGGAAGCCCGCGAGGAAAAAATACATCCCTTTATCCATGTCATAGACATCGTGCAGGAGACCGGGATATTTCTCTAGGAGTGCATTTCCAAAGAAAGCAGGCACCGAAGCGTAACCAAGCATGTCTCGCATAAGCGCCATGAGGTCGACCTCCGTTTCGGAATCTGAGATATAAGTGGCCTTGCCGAAGCGTTCCCAAGGTTGCAAGTCTACTTCATTGTCGACGAAGGTTAGCATCTGTGGGATGTTCTGTTCCAGATTCTTGATCGTCGCTTTGAGCGTATTGCTCAGGTGGGGTTCTTTCATCAACAAACCAAAGTACAAATTGAATTCCTATATCTATAAGCAGAGTATATAGGCACACTTTCCGGAAGTACTTGCATCCCAATTCTTGAAATACTTCGCTTTGGATCGTTTCGGAGCACCAAAGAACTTTAGATGTTAGCCTGGGTTGACAACTCAAACACCTTCTCACTTTTTGCACAACGGTCCAAGCGATTTCTTGAAATTGTACAGCTGATTCCTTCTGCGCCATTATACTGAGAAATTAGCTTTCATACTAGAAGAATAGACGGCAGACTCACTTCGAAACCAAAGAAGGGTCGAATACTATTTCAGAATCAGCCCCTAGGTCTGACTCACGTGATGAATGAAGAACATGGTCACCAAGAAATGATACATGAAATAGAAGGAGCCTCTACTTACTAATATTATGCGTAGTCATACCAAGGTTGAGAGCAAAAATGCCGTGAGGACTCGTATCCCTAATTGCCAGTCAACCAGTGTAGAAAAAAAATAAAAGATAGCCAACCTACCTTGCCTGCATCATCAACTTCAACGGATCATAGAGGCTTCCATGCTGTCAGAACTCTAAATCACCTGCTGTTTTGAACACTAACAATGAGAAGCCATGACCGATAACTGGGAACCAATATGGTACCATCCACACCGTCCTTTCATTCCTACCATTGACGACCTTCGAGGGTTTTTCGCTCAGGTATCGAGTAGCAACGGCAATAGCAAAGGGAGCAACTAAAATAGCTACGAGAACGCCTATAGACACAGAAAGTGTGTTTGTCCAAATCATGGACAGCCGAGCAGCTGATGGGGCTGAAGAATTTAAGCCGGAAGAGTGAAAGTCGTCATCCATAATGTGAAAGAGCCAAATGCAATGCAATGCAATGTATCATGGAAATACGACTTTGTCAAGGATAACTCTAGCGAAGGATGAGCTACCAGTAGGCTGGGCATTCATCTTGTAGTCTTCATGTTGTTGCCGACGGCGAGACATCCTTGCAGGGGTGAATTTGCTATTCGGGGTGGCACGATCCATTTTAAGAATGACTCTATCACCTATCCACAAACAGCAGCTTCAAGCAAGACTTTCTTCCGCGATCGTTCTTTGACTACAGATGAAATTTGAAGGTGCACTCCTCATCTCAACTAATCCTTTTTAGGCCGACAAAGATAGCAGCCCTTGTATCATCTCTTCCCTGTATTATGGCTCCCAAACAGCTTAATTTTATTACGGGCAACAAGAACAAGCTCGCAGAAGTCAAGGCGATTCTGGGTGAAACGGTTGATTTAGAAAGTCAATCTCTGGATCTTGTTGAAATTCAAGGCACCATCGAGGAGATATCAGCAGACAAATGCCGAAGAGCTGCAGAAGCTGTAAGTATTCCAGTCAGAGATTTTCGGGTCACGATTCATGAGTTCTTAGGTAAAAGGACCTGTTCTAGTCGAAGATACCTGTCTATGCTTCAATGCCCTGAAAGAGCTTCCAGGACCATATATGTAAGTAGCAGTGGGGTTTTGATTTGTAAATTATTTTTTGACCGCTTCTAGCAAGTGGTTTTTAGAAGCACTTGGTCACGAAGGACTCAATAACCTTCTCGCAGCATACTCAGACAAGTCGGCTCAAGCAGTGTGCACATTTGCGTATTGTGAGGGACCTGGTCATGAGCCTATCATCTTCCAGGGTCGAACGGACGTAAGTCTTGCAAGCCTCTCATCTCATGCTTTCCTCACAACTTTCTCAGGGCAAGATAGTACCAGCAAGAGGACCAACCAATTTCGGTAAGTCCCTTAATGTAGTCTTTCTCTAACAGCCTGCTCAACGTCGTAGGCTGGGATCCAATCTTCGAATATGATGGCAAGACGTAAGTCCAGAGCTCTCCATTCCCTCTTTGCTATTCTGCTCACGCCGAAAAGGTATGCTGAGATGGACAAAATTGAGAAAAACAAGATATCTCATCGGTTCCGAGCGCTGGAGAAGTTGAAGAGGTGGCTGCAAGAGGCGTAGAATTCGCGGACACGATATTCCATAGAATAGAACAGCCTATTGAGTATTTCCAGCATTGTCTTTCCTCCATTGCTTGATCCAGGTCTCAATGCGTTCAACATTGCTTTCCATCTCCTCGGACGTATTGCTCGTGAGCTCGACAACTATCTCCTCATCATAGGAATCCCTAGCTTCTTGTAGTAGAACCTCCATGATCTCCGAGTCCAGATTCTCTTGTAATTTGACTTCTGGGTAATCTCTACGCTATGTCAGCTCAAATCTGCACCACAGCAGATTTATGGTTCCTACCTCGCCTTCAATCGATCATACAAAAGAGTTGAGTTGACACGCAGAACAACCACCAAATCGATCCAGCTCTTCGGAAACAGGTCGCATGCGTGCCAGTCAATGATATATCCGCCTTGCTTGACCTCGTCTTCTATCGAATCCAGCAGCTGTACAAATAAGGATTCGCGTATCGCACAATTGCAGGGGTACAAACCTTGTCCTCATCCACGATCCAACTCCTGAATTCCTCATCGAAGCCATCATGACAACCCCGCTCCTTCACTATATCATTGATGGAGAGATGCTTTAAGCCAGTGCTCTCAGCGAGACTTTCGCAATGCGTTGTTTTGCCTGCTCCTGGAGTTCCAGTCACAATTATGTTTGGTTGCGACCTCATGATGTGCTTTGTTCGTTGAGCTGGAGTCTCTTCCGTGTAGCATACTGTAAATATTTTTTCTTATCGATAACGAGGAAGGCTCCGCCGCCACCCCGCCGCAATATACCTACACAGAAACCATTGAATAAGTACTTGACTTCCACAGTCGACCAACACCGAAGATTAGGATAGTGGAACATAAAGAATGAAGAACGTGCTACCTTGGGAAATTAAATTGGCTCCATTCCTCCTAATATCTCCTAAGCAGGCTCGGCAGGCAAGCTTTGAGTCTTACCTACTTCCTCGTGGACGTGCACGTTTGCTAAACGGAGAAATTCACATATGTCCTTTGATGAAGTCTCTTAGCATGACAGGCATATTGTGAAGTCTCACAAGTTTATAGTCACTGATCATCGAGTTGAGGCTAAACATATTTTCCTTGTCTCTCATTCATAATCGCATTGGAGTATTAATGCTTCTTCTACTCCATGCATGATTCCGAATCCTTCGCCAAGCCAGTAAAAGTTTGCCTTTCACTGTCCATATTCCTAAAATCAACGCCAATTAGAAAAATTGTACAATGCACTAGATGTCTCCTGTGCAATCATTTAACAAAGTAACCGGTCTCGCATAAGACATCAAATATACGCTAACAGGCAGACGTTCATATGCAAGAGAGCCGTCGAAGTCAATGGCAGCAGATCTTCGTCCAAGACATCGGGAGAAAATAGTACAAGAGAAGCGAATGGGTCGTTAGAGTGGGCGTGTTTTTGAGGTAGATTTTTGGGGACGGATTAGGCGCCGTTTAGCTCGCTGTCAAGGTCGTTGGTATCCTCTTGAGAATACTCGAGTTTCTCTTGCTGAGCGATAGCTTGTGCCGAGACAATCTCTGCGAGACGTTTCAAGCGGGGAGTTTGAAGCCCTGCGGATGAGTTAGTGGAAGTTCTAGCAAGATGGGGTAGTCAGACTTACATGAGGGGGTGTAAGTCTCTAATGCTGTGATAATGCGAGGCTCAGCAATCTCATAAGGTCCACTATCGTCCATGTCCACTGCGGTGAGAAGGAGCACGTCGCTCTTCTCTGTAACGCGAGACGCAACAGCCTTCATGATCTCGCCATTAATGGGCTGTTCGTAATCGGCTACGAGGTACTGGTTGAGCAGCTTCTGGATTTGGTTGGGGGACAACCTATAATAGCATTAATAAGAGTCTTGATCAATCCAAGGGTCAATACTCACATCCAGCAAATATCTTGAATGATCTCAATGTCATTTAAGGTCGCCTTCTTCAGTTGGAGTAATTTTGTTGCTTGCTGTAAGGTATTAGTTTAAGTGATTGCAGAAAATTCGGTGAAGGATGAACATACCATAAGGTGCTCCAGTTGAAGTGTACCTTCAGGCATATCGTGACTCTTGCACCATTCCTCAATGCGAGTGATGTTATAATTAATTTGGAGACCCCGCTTCCACGACAAGAAATTTCTTCGCATCAACAAATCATTGAATGCGGTCACTCCAACTAATCTCAGCAGCTCGGTGATCGTTTGAACAATGATTGAGTCCTCGAGATAGTATGCTTTCATGGCCTTGAACACATTGTTCAGCAAGCTCAACAAGTTATCCATGCTGTAAGCTGGAGCCGAGTTGTTGTTCAGGAGTTTACCAAGGAAACGATTACTCTCGTTTGTCACGAAGCCGGGTAGAGACTGAGACTCGATGATGGCCGGGATGATCATCTTTTGGAGCTTCTTCTTGAGGACTTTCATCCAAGTATGGTAGATGTTGAACTCCAAGCTCTCAAGATCGTGCTTGACAATCTCGAGCAGACGATCGTACTCATAGTTATCGGTTTTTTGGGTTTCGTACCAGTCCTCCGCTAGGAAAACGAAAGAGAGCATTTCGTGCACGTTCGACAACCAGAAAGCACCTGGATTGATAGCCTCTTCACCCTCGTGCTGCATGACTTCCTGTTGAATTGATTGCATGACATTTGCCAGGAACCTTTCAGACTCCTTGACGAAACCATTGTTCCACATCTCCGAAGTGACTAGATTGATTAGATATGAAGGGAACAAGACTTCCTTATCGGTAGGCGGTGGTGTGCTTCCAGGAGCAGGGATCTTGAGATTCCGGATTAAGCCCATGGTGACCTCGTCATTGAGGCCATCCTCGTCGGCGAGCAGGTTCTCAAGCTCGAATTCAATGTTATCAACACCTGGTATGAAACCAGAGCCCGGAAGACCTGGGCGATGCAGATTACTGCTTGTAACAGCCATCGATACGGGTCGAGGATTGAAAGCAGCACTGAATCGGTCAATCTCGCGAGGCTCGGCACCTGCACTCCGCCTTTTTGGCTTCTTGGACGAGACCAGATTGATGAGGCCGTTTTGCTGCGGTTGCACGGCCGCCCCGTTGGTAAGCTCGCCATTGGTGGGCATAACGGGAACCACGCGTTTTGCAAGTTCAAGCTGATCCTGCAATTCGGCCAATTGTTGCCGAAGAGTAACGGTCTCAGCTTCATGAACAGAGCTGTTTCGTTTTGTCTGTTCAAGTTCCTGCGTAGATAACCTGAGAGTTTCGCGAAGTTCTCTTTCCTCTTCTTGCAAACGTTTGATGTTGGCCGTCGATTCGTCGAAATTCAATCGCAAAGTCTTCATCTCTTCCTCCATGGCAGCTAAGCGAGCTGCCGCGATTCCAGCTTGGTTCGCCTCGCCTTGCAACTCTTTCGATCGTGTCTCCAGAAGGTTGTGCCTGTTTTTCCAGGACTTGATCTGGTTCTCGTAATTCTCGACCTGGCTTAGCAAAGTCTTGTTTTCTCTCTTCATGGTACCAAGAGACTGGGTGAGCTCGACCACCTTGTTTTCCAATTTGTACGAGATCTGCTTGAGATCGCGTGCTTCTTCACGGACCTTCTTGTAGCCACGTCGCGCAGTCTTGCCTCGCCAAAGACTTTGGATGATGACCACTTTCCGCCTGTATTGTCTCCAGCTCCTCATTTGTCGTCTTGATCGCCAGACCCTTTGGATCAAAACTGCGGCATTGCCAAGGCGAGTATCCATGATTTCTCTTCTCCTCAAGAAACCCTTTGCAGCCGCCTGTGCCAGTATAACGTTATTGCGGATGGCGTTGAAACTCTTGCGTTGCTTTTGACCACGCCAAACTTTTTGAATTGTGGTGGCAGCTTTGATTTTACGAATTTCCTGTGCGTGCTTCCTTGCAAGATGTCCTCTGGTGAATGATTGGAAAGTGAGCACGGCATTCCTTGCGTCCAAGTACTTGCGGCGATAATACTTGGCTTTGAGATTTTTCTGGATCATAATGGCACAGTCATTGAGGCGGTTTGTACGAAGATTTTCGAGGAATGCTAGCATGCCAGCTCTGAAGAAGATCTTAGTCAAGCCGAGCTGATACTTGTCAAGTCCTTGGCCGTTGCTGGTTCCGAGGGCCTTGGTAAGAATCTTGTTTGCCATCTCTCTGATCTCGGATGTCCACGCTGCTGATGGCACAAGCATATAATATCTCAAAGCGAATTCTTCATAGGTCCACCGGGTTGGATAGCCAGCACAGCTGATTCTCACAGTCTCGAGTACACCACAAGCTCGCAATTGACTTAGTACCATGGGACCTTCAAAGACCCACGATTCTTTGCTTTCGTTCGGCTTGATACATCGAATGTAGTGGACGTCGGTATTGTTGATAGTGTGCATGAGTTCGATTAAAGAGGACTTGAAGATGCCTCCGAGGGTAGGTTTCCGATTTACAGCAACGCCGATTCTTCGACCAGCTGCAGGCTTCACTGCCGCAGATGCAGCGGAAGCAGTGTCCTTTTCTCGGACTGCTGATGCGGCGTCGAGGACTTGGCCCAAGAATTTGTTCGAGGACGCTCTCAACACAGCCATATGTTCATCAGGTACTGTATCACGATTCTTGTCGATGAAACCGTCCGACTCGTAGGTGACATCGATGGCGTAATGGCAGACAGTAAATGCAGATTTTCCGAAACGAGGTTTCTTGTAGAATTTGTTCTTGTCGGCAGCATAATTGTGATGCAACTTGGTGACAAATTGCTCGTCCGAACCCATAGGAAGCCTAGATTCTTCATCTAGGAGCGATAGTATGCCGAGCTTCCCTTCAATCAGATCGATACATGGTTGATTGTCCGAGAAGTCGATGAATGTCCAGTCAATTTGCTCCTTCAAATATTCCTCCTGCTCTAACTTGAAGACGTGAGCATTGAATTCTTGTTGCAATTTCTCGTTGGCGTAGTTGATGCAAAACTGTTCAAAAGAGTTCTTGGCGAAATGTTCGAAGCCGTAGATATCTAAGACACCAATGAAGGACTTGACCCTGCTGAGGACTTCTTCGGTCGCCAGGGCATGATTGATATTCTCCACCAGCCAATCGAAAAGACTCGAGTAAACGAACTTCGCAACGGAGTCTCGAACCACGATAGCCTGTTGCTGGGTCAAATTTGATGTAATCTTTTCTCCTCGTGTAATGAGCTGCTTCTTCACGGTCCATTTTGCAAACTCAACTGGATCAACACCTAAGATTGCAGTGGCTTTTTCGAGAGAAGGCTCTGAAGGTGCAAGCACAGAATCTGTTCTTGAGGCCGTGATATTGACGTTACCGAGGTGAAGCAAGGCGGCCAGCAGCTTGAAGATCTCAGATTGTTGACTGCTGCTAACCCCAATTGTTGACAATGACTTCTTGAGAGCCTCGAACTCTGCTTTATCGTCGACTCCTTCGATGGTTGGGGAGCTCCCTTGGTTCAGGTAGTTGAATTGTTCCACGGGTAAGAGGTCCAGTTCTTGGCGCTCAGCTTCTGACGCTCCAGCGACGAGTTGATAGAAAATGTGGTAATTTCGTTCCTTCAAGGGTTGGAAGACTAGTCTCGATCGCTCTAGCAAGTATGTCCGAATCTTGGCTCCAATAATGCTCGTGGTGTCATCGAACATTATTTCTATGTATTTTCCGAATCTAGAAGAGTTATCGTTTCGAGTAGTTTTTGCGTTACCAAAGGATTCCATGATAGGATTGGTAGCAAGAATCTGTTCTTCCGTTTCGCTCATCGAGTCCGCCCCCCGTTTGCGTGTCCCTGGATGATCTGGCGATTCTCTCGTTGCAAAATACCGCATTATGTACTTAGCACTGACAGTCTTCCCTGCTCCAGATTCTCCTGATACCACAACTGTCTGGTTTTTCCCACTCCGTAGCATATCACTGAATCTGTTTAGCACCAAATTCCGACAAGCTTTATGGATGTGTTACATACGCAAAGGCTTCCTCAGCAATGGCAAAAAGATGTGGAGCTTGCGTTGCTCTCTGTTTTCCGGCATAGACTTGTACCATGCCAGGAACATATAATGAATCCACCCGTGCAAAAGGATTTGTTGCTATAAGCACGATACCACTGTATGTATATATCTCTTTTTGTGAATACCGTAATCGAATGGCTTGGAGGACTGTGTGCACTACTTAGTATGAAATAACAACGCGGCAGATAGATACCGACCAGCAGGTTCATTAAGATGTGAAAGATTCGTCAAATCGTCGCTGGCTTCCAGCATAGTAGGATTCATCAGAGGGGGAAGTTTCGAATTGTTGGGGTCCGCAAGAGCTTCATCGGTAGTCTCTATCGTCTTGGTCTACAAATCGGCTCACTGTCAGCTTAAGAGAAATTATAGGAGCAAGGCAAAAATGCCATAGAGGGTGCTGTCAGACCTCTCCATTTGCCAACGTGAAAACCAGTTTGACTTTGTCCCCATTCGCAACTTTGGAGGTCACCTCAGAGGCCACCCATCCCTCCGTAGCATCCGGCAGCCAGGCTTTCGTGCCGACATCATAACTGTGCGCCATCTATGCAGCCTGATGGAAAGATGCGACTCCGTTCTCAAGTTTCTTCGACGACGAGCAGGACAATGCGGGAGCGACAGCTTCAGAATCCGCCTGCATGAACGAGACGCGACTTGGAGAGGCTAGCAGAAAGGAGCGAAGTTTAGAATGACGATGTGCCGCTATAGGAGGCTTCTGGGCGTATCGTGAATAGAAAATTCATCTATGAGGGAGGTAGAAAACGTCTTGTTGAATATTCCGTTGTCAGAGTATCCAGGTCCAACGCGGAGCAGGGGTTCTTAGCGTCCCCCTATTTTGTAGTCCGACAGGCTGGTCTGAGAGCGCATCAAAGTGAAGCACCCCAGTGCAGATGACAATGGTCGAAGAACACTGCACTTCCTGGAGATTCATGCGACACGCGCAGCCTTTTGACTCTAATAATCTGATCTAAGTTACTGATCCGCGTGCTTACCACTGCCCTTAGAGTACGAGGAGAGTCGATCACACCGCTGAACGTGTGTTTTACAGAGGTAGAGAGCTGGCTAGCTATCGCAATCTTCACGTGTGGCGCCAGCAGGCATCGCAGCCAACACTTTCTGGAGTGTTTGACACTCACCGATAGTGCAACTGCGCATGCCGAGCACAACCCTTTACCAATGGTTGGTCTCACGGCCACAGTACCTACATGAGAGGTCCGAAAAGGAATGGGCAGTTAGTAGGCAATACTGTGGATGGTTTTACACAGCCATTGATCCTCGAGTTTACTTTATCTCGGGGTCATTCTTCTCTCCACCAGATTCATTAGGTCTTCTGGGAGCTTCAGTCTGTTATTAGTGTGTATAATGCCTGCACATTTCGCAGAATTTCTACATCGCATAGCTAGTCGTGCAGAGTTTTCCTTTTTTATAACCAAAACCTCACGTTATCTTAGGTCGAAGGGAGCCAAGTCCTACAACGCCCAATCACTTAGTATGCATGTGGCACGAAATTTGCACACCTTTTCGATTTGAGGTCTACGGAGAACACCTTCGACATATTCGCAGGAACCAAGCGATGCATACAACTACCACAGCGGAGCAAGCCTCGAGAGCTGATTAGACTAGTCTAGTAGAAAAAAGCTTTCCTTCATGCATGTAGAAACACCGATGCGTTGTTACCCCAAAGGATTTGCGCCAAAGCATTCCACGTGTAAATGCAGGCCGACTGTGATTCGACGGGTCAAACAGTGACAGGTCTGGAGATCTGAGTTTTCAGGCACAAGAGAAGCAGTTTGCTTAACTTTGCTTGCACTCAGCAGCCTCCTGCTTGGGTTTCGCCGCATCATCCTGCAACATGATATTAGCAAGGGTTTCAAAGCATTCTCCAGAAAAGTGGCTGCTTACATCCTCATCAGATTCATCCTCATCATCATGGTCCTCACTGGCATCGTCTTCCTCATCATCCTCATCTTCAAAGTCACCCTCCTCCATATCATCGTCCAGTTCCTCAAATTGCAAGGCCTCGCCAGTGAACCAATCGATAGCGCGGGGGATGAGTTTCTCCTTGATGTCCTCACCCAACTGATAATCGAGTTCAAGGCGCTCTTCGATATCGGTTGCAGCATCATCGTCATCCTCATCTGTTGGAGCCTTAGGAGGCGAGAAGAAGTTGAAAAATGACTCGGTTGGGACAGTTTTCTTGACAACACGAGTCTGCTTAGTGTCTGGAATCTACGTTAGAAAAATGTGTACACAAGTACTTTTTGGCTTGAAACTTACTCTTGTTTCGCTGCTTCTTGCTCTCAATTCGGACAGTCAAATCTTTGCCAGACTTCCAGTCAATCTTGTCACCCTCAGCATGATCGTAAATGAAGTCTCCACCGTAGCCGCTCTCATTTTGGTAGAAGTAGGTTTTTGTGATTGTCTTGTTGGTGAAGAACTCGTTTTCAGCGAACTCGAAGATCAATCGGAAACCGGGCTTGTCAAGATACTCCATTCGGACGTCAGTCAGATCCTTGAGAGCGGCCTCGTCTCTGTCGGTGATCATCTCGGCCAGAGAAACTTGATTCTTCATCGCAGAAAGCCAGAACTCAGGAATACCCTTAACATCAGATAGTTCCTCTGACTTCTCAGCGGGCTCAGTTTCGTCTTGCTCTTCGTCCTCCTCGCCAGACTTAATCTCCTCAGCAGTAGGTTCAGCAACGCCATTAACAATCTTGGCTCGCTTTTGATATAATGGTGTGAACTTGGCAAAGTATTTCTTCTCCAGCTCCAAAACTTCCTCTTGAAACTCGGCCTCCAATTTTGAGTGCTCCTTTTGTACACCCTTGAGACCCGCTACGCGACGACGGACAGGTGCGGGGAGGGACTCGACGTAACCAGAAGACCGACCAACAAGACTTCCGAGCTTGCCTTGAATCATCTGGACGAGTTTTGGGTTTTGCGCGAAGATGGATGCTGCTGCAGCTCGGTCAAACTCCTCTGTGATCGGAATTAGTGACTTGCCACAAATTTCGGTGAGGGGCAACAATCAACGACTCACCTTCCTTGATCGTTCCAACACCAGGTTGCTGGGCATGGGACGAGATAGGAGCGTTGTTCATAGGAGTGTTTTGAGGAGTACTGCAGATGATAAATATATTAGTGCCCAGATA
Organism: Mollisiaceae sp. DMI_Dod_QoI; assembly: GCA_009613015.1. NCBI lineage: Eukaryota > Fungi > Ascomycota > Leotiomycetes > Helotiales > Mollisiaceae > Mollisiaceae sp. DMI_Dod_QoI. The sequence goes on from VXCB01000102.1 coordinate 74,399, forward strand.
CTTTGTTGATTGTGGGGTTTCTCGATATTGGCTTACGGAGCGGTTTGGGAATTTTGTTTTCTCGGAATTTCAGACATTTTGTCGGGTGGTCGTCCAATGGAGGCAGAGGCGTCGCCGATGCAATAAATTTTCGAGATACTACGGCTTCAGTCGGTCGCAACGATGGCCAGGACAAAGAAGTTGAAAGGACAAGAACTTTCGCGGAAGGGTTGGGGCGTGAAAGATTGAGGCGCGCCTATCCCAACCATGCTAGTGTTTTTCGACAAGAAGCCCGATAACGCGAGCCTATCAATGTACCGACGTTCTGCCATGGATACTTTTGAAGCCTCTTCAGACTGCAATGCACACTCCGACATAGAGCTTCCTGCCTGGACACGCACAGGGCGTGTCATTCACCGCACGGAGATGGATGAATCCAATGGGATGCCCATCGCGGGCGGACGGCGGAACAGGTCACGGAGCAATGGCGCTACTAATGGACGCACCGGGCCAATGTACAGAAGAGACTCCAATATATCGACCTCGAGCTTTCTGGATGAAGTAGAGATGGCACAAGATGAAGTGTTCGCAGGTCCTATGGGCGAGAGTGTTCCTACGAGTGTGTCTTCGTTCGCGCATCGACGTGGCCGAGCGGACTCGACTACTAGTTTTACATACTACCAGGAAGACGAGGACGAACCTTTACCTCCTTCTGAGGATGACAGTGCTATATTAGATGACGAGTCTGAGCTGCACTTTGAAGGCGATGACTCTATAGATCTAGAGGCAGGGGAGCTATCAGCGATGCGTAGAAGCTCGTCTGGACTTTCACGAGCGTCGGTACATGACCACTTGCTCAGAAGTGATAGTGCAAGGACAGACGGGAGCACATTGGGCCGAGGACATCGAACCAGCCAGAAGATATATATTGTTACGGAGGATCTCACTATTGTTGTTGCGGGATTTCGAACATCAGCTGTGGGATTTGCCTTATATACAACAATCTGTATTTTTACATTTGGACTTGGCTATCTCCTCCTTCGTTGGCTTCCACGTTGGCAAGTGAACATTATTGGGGTTCCGTGTCCATTGCGAGACTGCTCATGGGTCGTGATCGAGGTATGTAAGCCTGGGATACTTTACCGTAACCATCCACGGACGGTGGGAGGGCAGCGAATGTGATACTTGTCGCTAACTCATACAGAATCAATGGGGAGAGTTTGTAACCCAAGATGTCGTGTCTAAAGAATACGGGCGATCCTTATCTACCGTGTTTGGGACTGCTGAAAAACGCTACATACTTTCATATGACGAGGATGACGACCCTGTCCTTGATGATCTCAGAATTCTGGACTATCGCTACATGCGATTTGCTTTTCATCCATTGAAAGACAAATTCATGCTGAGTAACAGTTGGAAGGATCCTGCCTGGACTGATGTCAAGACAATCCGAGGAGGCATTGATGGAGACGAAAAGGAGAATCGTGAACTTGTGTTCGGCAAGAACTTAATAGATATAAAGCAGAAGACGATCCCGCAACTGCTTGTAGATGAGGTCTGTGATCCGTTTGATGATCTGAAAGTCTTGCTCATAAGATTAGGCATTCCATCCGTTCTATGTCTTTCAAGTCGCTAGTTTGATCCTTTGGTCTCTCGATGAGTATTATTACTACGCTGCTTGCATTTTTCTCATCTCAGTTGTCAGCATAACCACAACGCTTATCGAAACTCGATCAGTGAGTACAAATCCATGAAGCAATATATTAGGAATCTAAGACATGCAGACTATGAAAAGACTTAGGGAGATATCTAGATTCGAATGTGACGTGCGAGTACTTCGCAATTCTTTCTGTAAGGCACTCTCTTGAGTTCCTCTTTCGGTTGCTTATACATACACAGGGCGTTATGTTCCTTCGAGTGAACTTGTTCCGGGAGATGTTTATGAAGTTACGGATCCTGCTCTGACACAGTTCCCTTGTGATAGCATATTACTTGCTGGCGATTGTATTGTGAACGAGAGCATGCTTACTGGTAAGTCCATGCTTTGTAAGTGTTTGAAATGAAACTCATCAGTGCAGGCGAGTCTGTTCCCGTGTCGAAAGTCCCCGCAAACAATGAATCGCTTCGTGCCTTGAACCTAGCCGCCTCATCAATCACACCGGAGCTTGCCAGACATTTTCTGTTTTGTGGCACCAAGATCATTCGTGCACGCCGCCCTCAGGACGATAAAGACGACGAAGCTGTAGCGCTGGCCATGACTGTGCGAACTGGCTTTAACACCACGAAGGGCGCGCTCGTTCGATCCATGCTCTTCCCGAAACCCTCTGGCTTCAAGTTTTATAGAGATTCTTTTCGGTACATCTCTGTCATGGGGGGCATCGCCATGTTGGGCTTCGTTGCTTCCTTTATCAATTTCGTCCGCTTAAGACTGGCATGGCATTTGATCATCGTCAGAGCACTTGACTTGATCACAATTGTGGTCCCTCCCGCACTCCCTGCTACATTGACCATTGGGACCAATTTTGCATTATCTCGGTTGAGAAAGAAACAAATCTTCTGCATTAGCCCTCAGAGGGTCAACGTTGGTGGCAAGCTCGATATCATTTGTTTTGACAAGACTGGGACACTCACCGAAGATGGTTTAGACGTCCTTGGGCTTCGTGTGGCGCAACGACCGTCTAATCGATTCAGCGAGATACTACCAGATGCATTATCTCTACTTCCAGGGGCAGCGTACGAGCGAGATCCTACAATCGAATATGACTCGCATAAGGCAGCGCTGTATACGATGGCTACTTGTCACTCCTTGCGAGTCGTAGATGGTGAGCTTGTAGGCGATCCGCTGGATGTGAAGATGTTTGCATTTACCGGCTGGTTATTTGAGGAAGGAGAGCAAGGAGGCGCCGATGCCGAGGACGAGGAGCAAGGTGGTCTCTCTCCGTCCATTGCACGCCCTCCTGCTGGCATGGAATACGACTTAGATGACAACGATACCGCACAGGATTCAAGTGTAAGTGTGCTCCTAAACATCTGCCATCCTGATCTAAAATCATACAGCGATCTCCTATCGAACTTGGTGTGTTAAAGTCATTCGAGTTTGTATCACAGTTGCGACGAGCAAGTGTCATAGTAAGGAACTTCGGTTCCCCAGGTTGTGACATATATGTCAAAGGTGCACCTGAATGTATGAGAGACATTTGCAGAGCTGAGAGCTGTAAGACCATTCCCTGGACATCTTAACCATATTCTTCCCCTGACTAGAGCAATACAGTTCCTATTGACTACGAAGAACTTCTCGCCTATTACACCCACCGAGGATTCCGAGTGATTGCTTGTGCCACCAAGCATATTTCCAAAATGAATTGGGTCAAAGTCCAAAAGATGAAGCGAGATGAGGCGGAATCGGGATTAGACTTCATTGGCTTTATTATTTTCGAGAATAAGTTGAAACCTAGCACGGCAGGTGTCCTTGACGAGCTTACTCAAGCCGGGATTCGAAAAGTCATGTGTACGGGTGACAATATACTCACAGCCATTAGTGTCGCACGAGAGTGCAATCTGATCGACAAAACTGCACACTGCTTCGTGCCCCACTTCGCTGAAGGTTAGACTAATGTTAAAAACGTTGACTTGATAGCTGACACATCTTAGGCGATTCTCAAGATCCTAAAGCACGCTTAGTATGGGAAAGCATAGACAACAACATTTTCACTTTGGACGATCACACTCTCACTGTACGTTCTTTCAATCATTTTTTAAATTTGGTGTTAATTTTAATTCCTAGCCATTGCCGCCCCCTGTAGAGGGAGATGCATCTCTGCCATATGACATTACCAATCTACGAAATTATTCTTTGGCAGTGAGTGGCGATGTGTTTCGCTGGATCATTGATTTCGCTCCTCCGGAAGTTTTGCAAAGAGTTTGTGTCTCCTCACTTCTCTTGAATGCATGCTTACAATGACTAGATGCTAGTTTGTGGGCAGGTGTTTGCGCGCATGTCTCCAGATGAAAAGCATGAACTCGTCGAGAAGTTGCAGAGTATTGACTACTGTTGCGGGTTCTGCGGCGATGGCGCCAACGACTGTGGTGCATTAAAGGCAGCAGACGTCGGTATCTCTCTTTCGGAAGCTGAAGCTTCTGTTGCCGCACCCTTCACCAGCCGCGTGTTCGATATCACATGCGTACCAGAGGTCATACGGTATGAATTCCCTTTAATACCTTGAATCTGCTAACCTGTAATATAGGGAGGGCAGAGCAGCGTTGGTGACCAGTTTCAGCTGCTTCAAGTACATGAGTCTGTATTCGGCTATCCAATTCACCTCCGTCAGCTTCCTCTATGCATCGGCATCGAACCTGGGCGACTTTCAGGTAACCTAATTTGCTATATATAGCTTGAATCAGTGACTGACAGTTGATGATAGTTCCTTTTCATTGATCTTCTCTTGATCCTTCCAATTGCCATCTTTAGTAAGTCGTGCTTTATCGACTTGACGTTACCAGCCGCTTACATTGTGATAGTGGGCTGGACTGGTCCATTCCCTGTATTGTGTCGCAAGCGACCAACAGCAAATCTAGTCTCTCGCAAAGTGTTGACACCACTTCTCGGGCAAATCGCTATCTGTATATTGATCCAAGCCGTCGGCTTTCAGGTCGTTCAAAAGCAGCCTTGGTCTGTCCAAATACAAATGTTCTTCTTGTGTGAAACTAACACTATCCAGGTATATTCCTCCTCATCTAGACAGAGAAAAGTCCAACATCATGAATTCACAAAATACCACACTGTTCCTAGTCTCTTGCTTTGAATATATCCTCTCCGGAATAGTATTGAGCGTTGGGCCACCGTTTCGCCAATCGATGGCTAACAATTGTATGGATTTTGTCTACAAAGTAGCGGAAGTTTGCTAATGGTTTCTAGTACCTTTTGTCGTCACGATTGTTGTAGCTCTATTGTTTACATCATACATGCTGTTCGATCCCTCAGAGTCATTCGCGAAGTTCATGCAATTGACGTCAATGAGCTGGGACTTCAAAACCTTCATTCTAGTCCTCGGTATCGGCTATATAGCTATGGCTTGGACTTCGGAGAATTACTTGTTTCCACGACTTGCGAAATACCTGGGTATGTTGAAGACGCGAATCACAAGAACGCCGAAGAAGCGCAAAACGTACAAACTTGTGCAGGAGGAGATGCAAGCATTGCAGTAAAAACTATGTATTATATAGATGATTACTTCACAATTAGATACCCAAAGATGATTGTCGATTGTATAGCATATTCCGAGTATAGTTCTTTCCTTAGCTTTGTTGTGACGTAGACGCGAACGCCAAAATCCTTTTTTGAGGTTGTTGACAGCATTGTACGGGGGACGACAGGGTCTAGATGAGATGATACACAGTGCCGCGCTTTGATCTCGACTCCTCAAACAATCAACGCACTTTCCTCGCCTCGTCCTTTTCCCTCGCATTTCAGTGCAAGTATACGTAGTGGGTGTATTCCGAGAATCACGACAATGAATTATGGTATATTGACACCTAACAATCGCATATTTCATTGGATTTAAACTGATGTCTTGCAGATTGGATTTTAGATGGAGGTTACCTCCCTCATGCTGTGATCCGCATTGGGATTCGGCGACAGCTCCGAGAACGTATTGAGATCATCAAGAGTACTTCTCTCGAGGACTCGTACCAACGCAAGATGAAATACGTCGAGCTTCTCCGCAGCCGACCGATTGCAATTGAGACGGCAACTGCAAATGAGCAGCATTATGAAGTCGGCACTGGCGTTTTGCAGGCTTGTCTTGGTCCTAGGATGAAGTATTCGAGCTGCTTGTATCCGAAAGGTAGCGAGACTCTTGCACAGGCTGAAATTGCGATGCTGGACACCTATGTGCAAAAAGCGCAACTAAAGGATGGCATGAGTATTTTAGACCTTGGGTGAGCTTAATACCAAGATTGCTTTACATTTCAGTCATAACTAATCTGTTCAAGATGTGGTTGGGGATCTGGAGCACTGTACTTTGCTGAGGTCCTTCCAAATTCCAAGGTCACCGCGTTCTCGAATTCGAGGACGCAGAAAACATACATTGATTCTAAGGCCAAGGAAAAAGGTCTCACAAATTTGATTGTCATCACTGGAAATATCGTTGATTACGAGTTCGAAAAGGAAAGCTTCGATCGGGTAGTCTCCATTGAGGTATGCATCACATGATCCATAGGATGGGGGCCTGCAGTTCTAGGATATGCTGACCTCTTTAGCTGTTCGAACATATGAAAAACTACGAGCTGCTTATGGCTAAGATATCGAGAGCTTTGAAGCCTTCTGGAAAGCTTTTTGCCCACATCTTCAACCACAGATCCTCGCCATATGACTTCGAGGACGGCTGGATGAGCACGCATTTCTTCTCTGGTGGAACGATGCCATCAGCAGATCTCCTCCTCTACTTCCAACGAGACCTCAAGCTGGAAACTCAATGGTGGGTTTCAGGCAAGCACTATGCCAAGACCTGCGAGGTGAGTGTTCTCTAATCTATTGGCGTACATTTCTCATCAGAATGTAGGACTGGCTTTCCAAGATGTGTGCAAGTAAGAAAGAAATATGGCCACACCTCATTGACACTTATGGCGAGAAAGATGCAGCCATGTGGTATTATAGATGGCAGATATTCTATATGGCATGTGCAGAGCTGTTTGCCTACGAAGGCGGGGATACCTGGGGCGTGTCTCATTACTTGTTCGAAAAGCCCGCCTCGACTTAGACTACCAATAGCATATAGAAATTGTATCTTAGTGTCCATAAAACCAGATTGATTGTTCCGAGTGTGTATGTACAGTGCCCTGAAAAGCCGTCTGCTCTTTCATCCGAAGAACATATCGACGTTAATCTCTAGTAGCCAATCCATTTGCAAGCTGTCTCCGGCCTCTCACTCGATTTCATCTTCGTAACTTAGTAAGTTCAATGGTCCCAAGGATGCTTCCAACCCAGCAACGCAGGACCTGTCGAGCAGTCAGAACGAATCGAAACAACGGAATGAGGAGAACAGTACCATCTTTCTTTGCGCGGTACATCAACTGCAAAACATCAGCAATTGTATGATGCATAGATTATATATTAGAAGGAGAGTGCTCACGAAGAACCACATGCTTGCCCCGAGACCAGTGGCAGCGAATCGGTAGAGTGGTCGGACAGGATGGATGTGGATTGGGTGTTTGCCAGCCATTGTACTCTCCTTTCAATTAGCTTTCAAACAACACAATTGACTATGACTTACGCAGATTGACGGTGGAGTTGCTGCCCAGTCTTCTGACGGTATTTCTGGTCGTCGAAGTCGATGGCTTGAGGTTCATCTTGGCATCGGCTTACGGAGAAAGTCTTTATCCGAGTTCTCGGCCCAAGACGAGCTCATCGCGAGCTTTGAGTGAATGCTACAATTTCCATTACTATTGTCGATGTTTTTCTTAGCATTGTTATCAAGCTACATACGATGCGCAAGACCCAGGTCTTGAGCATGTTACAACCCCGCTAATGAAGGAGTTTCTCTCATCAAGCTTTCTACTTCTACAATCGAATACCTTCCTCTGAGAGACCGCTCACATCAATCGATGAACGCAATCCAAATCATCTGCACACTTTTTACAGTACTGCTTAATCCTTCCGGTTTCACTTCAACCCACTCTCGCCCGAAAGAGCCAGCTTCGAAATCATGGCGACTCCTCAGATGAGCCCGCAAAGCAATGGTGTGTCTCTAATCGCATTTGCCAAGGAGCATGCGCGACCTCCCAGCACGTTCAAAGGATGCTCAAGCATCAACGACTACGATATATTGGGCAAGCTTGGAGAGGGTACATTTGGAGAGGTTCACCGAGCGAAATCTAAGAAGACTGGTGCCGTTGTCGCATTGAAGAAGATCTTGATGCACAATGAGAAGGATGGCTTTCCAATTACCGCCCTGCGCGAGATCAAGCTTCTCAAACTCTTGTCGCACCCCAATATCCTGAAGTTGGAGGAAATGGCTGTCGAACATCATACCAAACCCACCGACAAGCGCAAGCGTGCGATCATGTACATGGTCACTCCATACATGGACCACGATCTCTCTGGGCTTCTCGAAAACCCTAAAGTCAAGTTACAAGAATCGCATATTAAGTGCTACTTGCTCCAGCTCTTGGAAGGCTTGCGTTACCTGCACGACAACCAAATCCTGCACAGAGACATGAAGGCAGCCAACTTGCTCATCAACAATAAAGGCATTCTGCAAATCGCGGATTTTGGTTTGGCTCGACATTATGATGAGGCAGTCCCAGTTGCAGGTCATGGAGGAGGTGAAGCTCGCAGAGACTATACTACATTAGTCGTCACCCGTTGGTATCGACCACCGGAGCTTCTTTTGCAATTGCGGAAGTACACAACTGCTATAGATTTGTGGGGTGTGGGGTAAGTACTACTTGGGTGTTGCATCTTGTGGTGTTACTGACTGCTAGTAGTTGTGTATTTGGCGAGATGCTCATTGGCAAACCTATTCTTTCTGGCGACAGTGATTTAAACCAGCTCAAGATCATTTTTGACTTGGTCGGGACCCCCACAGAAGAAACAATGCCAGGATGGAGATCGTTGCCAGGAGCCGAAGCCTTCAACTTTCCACCGCATCCGTCAACGTTGTCACAACGCTTTCGACAGTAAGTTAACAGACATGATTCAATATTTGTTCGTACTAACTTATTGTAGATACGGTTCTGGTGTCATTTCTCTCCTTAGTGAGCTACTCAAATTGGATTGGAGAAAGCGGATCAACGCTATCGATGCGCTTCAGCATCCATACTTCCGCGATTCACCTCTTCCTGCCAAGCCTGGCGATCTCCCAACATTCGAAGATTCCCATGAGTTAGATCGTAGAAAGTTCAAAAGTCAAAAGGCTGCTCCTCCTCCAGCACCAAAGGGAGGGACTGTCGGCATGGGACCTGCAGCAGCAGGTGGTTGGGGAGGCGAACCGGCGGGTAATGGATCCTATGTCAACGGAGATGGTCACAATGGCCATCGACATCTCAACGGCTCACGGTATCCTTCTCACGGTGATCATCGAAACGGTGGACCTCCGCCGCCTCCACCTCCACCGGGCGAGCGAAGACCCGCTTGGGCACGGGGTAGAGATGATCGTCCAGACACCCGACTTCCACCTCGGCCTCCCCCAGCAGAATATGGGAATTACGAGGGTCCTCGAGGCGAGCGCCCAGAAAACTACAGATCCCGATCCCGTGACCTTGAACGAGGACCTCCCAGAGGCAGACCAGGAGGACCAAATGTTGATACCTATATTCCAAGCTATGGTCCAGATAGTGGCAGAAGAGATGATCGTGGCCCTCGAGACCGGGATGACCGACCTCGGGATCGAAGACGCGATGATAGAGACGATCGTCCCAGACATGATAGCCATCGCGAGCGTGATCGATTAGATTATGATGATCGCCGAAGCAGAAGAACTCGCAGTCGCAGTCGTAGCCCTCTTCCAGAGCGTGATAGGGGAGATAGACCGAGGGAGCGAGAGCCACTGACCAGAGGGGATCCCGAGCGCGATATTTACCGTAGATAATTGATTGTTTTTCCTGGGTTTGACTCGCTTCACGGTGTATGAAGAGCTAGGCATTTGATGGCTGGGGTTTCGAATAGGCTTTGTAATGGTGTGGCGTCGGCTTCACCGTGTACTCTTTTTGCAAGGCGTTCCGGTGTTGGGGTGGCATCTTGGAGTTGACCCTTGGTTGGCAGAATCGTTGATTGATACGATACGATCTTCTCTGCCGCAGTGATCGAGACTGGAAAGAAATTGAGATAAGATACAAGAAGATACAATACTATTTGCTTGCAATAAACACTTGTGGTATTTCATGGTCGTCACAGCTGAGTTAGAGATGCTCGCGCTTTCCTCAGAAGGGTGCATCTGTTGCAAGATATTACGCTATCTTTGGCAATACTACCTAATGCGAAACTAACGCCGCGAAATGCATTTCAAAAAAAGCTAGCATTCTACACTTCTCGCCGTTGCTAATAAAATATGACGAGTCGCTAAACTTAACACGCTTCAATATGCTATCTTTTGCCCCAACGCCAATGATTTCTCATGATTCTTATCCGGACCTACTAGTTTCGCCATATTCCTGCCTTTTTGGCGGGGTTAATCTACACCCTTAGTCAGTGTCTGTTATCAATCTATCTGGAAGAAGAATCTACTTTAGCAACTCAAATTCGTTGTGTTTTCTAAGATACTTCGAACCACGTCGATAAGCCTTCAATATACTTCCAGGGTATTTGTGCGTGAAGCTAGTTCCAACTAGCTTGACAACGTTCTCAGCGTCGTGAAACATAGGGTCGAAGACGATGAGATTCCTTGAGCCATCTTTCTGCTTCTCAAACCCGATAATTGTCATAGAATGACCTGTAATATACATGTAAGCTGAGTAAGGTGGAAACAATGAATCGATAATCTTACCAGGATGTTGGAAGTAGACTGGGGGAAGGTTGGTACAGCGAACTTTAGAGTCATAATCTGTGCAGCCATTGATGAAGTAGTTCTCGACAGCAGTAAAGAGAAGTTCATATGCTGGTCTGGAGCCGCGTTTTGGCTTCAAGCCTTGAGCATCACATCTAAGATTTTGTTAGAGTTGATATAATGCGGCCGTCCGTGTAGAAACTTACGCTATTCCTAAGCTGCAGAACATTGCTTGGGCCTATAAGCATGTTAGCAACGCAAATTTAATGTTGTGGAAGACATTGAAACACTCGAGCTGTACAAAGAAGAAAGGGTACCGTCACACATACATCAGGGGTACCAATATACTTTCTCGTCCCACGAATACCCCCAGTCTCAATACGACCCTGTGAATTTATGCCGAGATCCCAGGCAGATTCGATATAATCCTGGATATTAAAGATAGTTGGAATTTTGCCATCGAAAATCTCATGTCCCTGAGACTTGACGCCAATGATATACGAACACATCACTTGAATGTTACGATACCCACAGAATCCGCCTTTCTTTATTAGCAGAGCCCGGTTGGAGATGGGAACAGCCTTACCCTCTTTCTTCAGTTTCGAGACATGTTTGACAGCTGGATCACAAATATATGCATATGCGGTAGACTCATCCTGATCGAGACACTGTTCTAGGACATCGACTATTCCTGCAGTCTGATTGGGGCAATACCGGACCCTTCTCATCCTGCCACCGCGCTCAAGCTGATTCGTTGTCCTCATAGCACCATCTCCTTTCAAAAGCTCGACCAGCCATGCTGGCATTTGCTTCTCGTGTGCATGAGGGCCAAGTTCGGATTTCTGAAGAGTTAAACCACGTGACCGTGACAAGGGATGAAGTGAACTTACACCTAAGCGTTTCTTACTGCTATTAGCTTGCGGTGTGGTGTTTGATGTGTCTTTAGAGGACGCTTCAGGCATCTTGAGAATACTCTTCCATGTATTCTTCGCTGCAGCCTGCAGGTCATGTGAGGACTTCTCGGTGCTCGATGTCTTGTCATCGTCGTCCAGATTTCTGAGGGCATGCGAGAGTTTGGTATCAAAGGACGCCTCAATCTGTGGCTCAAGCTTCAATCTCTTTGCGGAGTGGCTGGATTGGTCGGAATCTCCTGGACTGTGGTTTTGCTCCTCCTCGTGCATCTCGACATGGTTGTCAAGCTCGGTCAGGAGAAGACTTTCACCACAGCCTTCCACAGGACACCTCACATATTGATCGTCCTGCTCATCTTCGAGGGAAACCAGAGCGGCAATGCTCGCATCGTCCTTGGCCACGAAAGGAGACTCTCCATTCTCTGGATGTACTGTCTCCATGTGCAGCTAGGGGCTATTAGTAAAAGACTCTTAAGAATATGTAGAGAGGAAAGTGCGCGCGCACCATAATCTGGTAGTCCCCATCTGCTTCGTAACCACAAAAAGGACAAGAGATTAACGCTTCGTCTTCCATGATGGCCGCCAGGGGTTGCGCGGTCTCGGACTTTCAGCCTGGCTCGATGCGCGACGTGTTAGCACATGCGGTGGTATGCAAGTACCTATGTAGTGCGTGCTTCATTCCACAGCCCCGAGTGCGAACCGATAGTCGTCTACATTTAGCCTCAAGAGAACGAAGTGGTTTATGAGATTCGCCGTACGTTATTTTGAGTCTGACGAGTTGCACGCAATTTGTGGCTTAGAGGTTTGGTTGAGCTGGCGCGGCGCCAGGCATTGCCAAAGGCTTTCGCTTAAATCAATAGGCACGACTCCCCGTGCAGGAAAAGGAAGCAAGCACTCGTGAATCATGAATACTTGCACATGTGAAATCTCTAAGATAGTGTATTCTGCTTTCCATCCCAGAGCAAGTCTACAAACAAGTCTTGGCATGTCATCAACTCATGGCACGAGATTTTCCTTCTGAACCCGTGGTCCGACCCAGTAAGTCAGTTAGAAGTATTCTTCCTCCAATCTTCCATGTGTGACTCCCTCAAATCTTGAGATTCTTCAATTTGTCCACTGATTCTGTTGCTCCATCCCCAACCGGTGCCACCTTCGGCTTTGTTGCCTTATCACCAGCCTTTCCCTTCGCCTTCTGAGAAGTGGTATCCTTGGGTAGGTCCTTTGTAAATGGGATGAATTCAGGGGCACCGGGAAGATATTTTCGAAGAGGTTCCGGAACATTAAAGCCCTTGAATAATGTCAGATTTTAAGCGTGAATAAATCAGTAATACAACATACTTCTTCAGTCTGGAAGTTCTCCAACAGGCAGCAAAGAGCTCTCTCTGTTGCACAAAGAGTTGAATTCAATGCATGGACATACTTCTTTCTGATCTCAGTCTGCAACTTGGCCCCGAATCTAATCTCTAAAGCTCGAGATTGATAGTCTGTGCAGTTGGAGCAAGAGACAAGCTCTTTATACTCTCCTTGGAAAGGGAACCAAGCCTCAAGATCATACTTCTTCGCTGCGGCATTGTTCAAAGCTCCAGAGACGATGGCGACAACTCGGTATGGAAGCCCAAGTGATTGGTAGAACGCTTCTGATACAGCAATCATGTCGTCGAACATCTCCCATGACTTCTCCGGGTCCGTGAGGACAAATTGCTCGATCTGCGTATTGATAGTCAGAGACAATCCAAATACCACCGGCTGCTGCTGGCGCTCACCTTCTCAAATTGATGGACACGGAAGATTCCCCACGCATCTCGTCCATGTGAACCAGCTTCTCTTCTGTAACAAGAACTGAAACCAGCATATCTTCAATCGAAGTTAGCACGACCTCTGACGAGATTTATGCAGCACTAACCTGATCGGCAAGTCCTTGTTGACTAACCACTCGTCTGCATGGAAAGCAGAGATGGGCTGCTCAGATGTAGCAATAAGGTACTTATCATTCTGTGCATCTCCATCAATGACCTTGTAAAGTTCTTCGTCGAATTGCTCTAGCTGTGCCGTCTTCGCCATGTACTCCTTCAGCATGAATTGCGGCGTCTGCAGTGGTATGTATCCCTTTGCATCGAGGAACTCCAGACCGTAGTTGATCAATGCTTGATTCAAGAACACGCCCCATTTTCGCAGGAAATATCCACGGTGCCCAACGACTTTGACTCCTCGTTCTGGGTCATAGCCATCCAGTCTTGTGAGAACCTCGTGGTGTGAAAGGACGTCTCGCTTCTCAACCTTGACCCCTTCTGGTGCCCATGTTCGTTGCAGCTCGTTGAAGTCCTACGCAGTAATTAGACCAGCCAAAATACTTGTCGCGTGCGCTAAAGATACCTCGTCGTTGTTGGTTGGGACAGACTCGTGGACGATGTTGCCTATTGTACCAATCTTCTTCTTCAATGCCAATTCCTTCTCTGCCGCAGAGTCTACCAAGGCCTTTTTCTCTTTCTCAAAGTCGACCTTCTGCTTCATTAAATCGTCTGCATTCTCCTTGGCTTTCTTCTTCGCGCCGATTTGTTTTTGGACTTCGTTGATCTTGGTGTTGATTTGAGTCGCAGAGTATTGAGCTGCAGACTGGTAAGAAACCTCTCCATAATTAACACTGGACTTTTGGAATTACTCTTGCGGTGGTCCTCGTACAGCGCGATCACTTCGTCCACCGCTGATTCAGGAGCATAGCGACGTCTCTGAGACTCTTTGATTTTCTCCGGATTGCCACCCTTCTCGACAATAAAATCAAAGACGTCAAGCATGATGGGCGTAGATATGCTCTTCAAGAGCTGCAATGTGGGTATCTGAAGATGTTTATGTAGTTTCAAGAATTGACTCACCCGGAAGTCGAAATAATTCAGCCTTTCTGGTGGGGTTACTGGCGAGCGAGGGGTCTGAATTAGCGCGAGTCCCAGGCACAAATCTTCCAGTGCAGTCACGTGCGAAGTGTGATAAAGATGCATATTTTGGAACTCATTGCTTTCATCCTCTGGTGCATATGGTATGTTAACCAAAACGCCTTGAAACGAAGAGTATCCGTCTCCAAACGCCCCAAGAAAGGAATTGCCCTATTCAATCCAACGATCTCAGACCACCACCCATCCTTCTCTTGGTTTTACATGATCACACACTTGTTTCCCCCTGTGGGTTCATTTGGATTCTGTGATTTCTCAATTTGGCCAATCATCATCTCGAAGGCTTTGGTGACATTTTCGTTGTACCTTGCACTCGCCTCGGTGTAGGCGCAATTGAACTTCTCTGCTAATGCCTTCCCCTCTTCGACTGAGACTTGACGTTGATCTGGGCGCAAGTCGCTCTTATTGCCAACAATGACAATAGGAACCCATTCAGATCCCTACATGTGTCAATGAATTAATATTCTCCATTTACAATTTCGATTTACTCACAAGGTGATTCAATATTTTGTCTCTAATGACCTGAACCATTTCAAAAGACTGGGCTGATGCAACTGAATAAACTAGCATGTATCCATGAATCCCAATGAAATGTTTCGAATTAAGAATGCTGTATTCATCCTATTCAAAAGTTAGCCAACTCAAACGGTCTTTCCGGCATGTGATCACATCATGAGGGGTAAAAGTTTCATACTTGGCCAGCAGTGTCGACAATCTCAGTCGCGAACTCCTGTCCCTTGAATTTGATGACTTTGCTGAACGTATTCTCAATCGTGGGATAGTAGCTTTCTACAAAATGGCCATCCACGAATTGAACAGTGAGCGAAGATTTTCCTGGTTCCTTGTGAGCAAGCGCGATCTAACACAGGCGAGCCTGAAGTTCTTTTGGAGGTACACATGAGTGGGGTGAAGCCTACCCACAGACCTGCTGCCCACGATGGCAATCTTGCGTTGCTTTGGTGGCATAATGATAATAGACTAGTATACGAAAGGCCTCGATTCCGCGGATGGGGGTCCTTGTGAGTTTGATGTTTCGATGTCGTTGGGCATCAAGTACTGTCTGTACTTGCGGGTTAGGCGCTAACGTCAGAGGCGGGCTGGTAGGTTAGATTCGCTGGGTTTTAGGCTGCTTTTCTCAACCTCAAGCTTAAGCTCTGTGCTTAAATGATTCTTGCCACCTCAGCTCGAGAGAAACAGGATACACATGTGCTTGCGAATGAGAGGAGCTGACTGTCCCCTCAACAGTGAATTGTACAGTACAATTTCTTGATCGATATGCCCGGCCTTCGCTCAAGCAATGACGATTGTCGGACAGGTTCGTGCTTGCTTCTTTTCTTCCATCTCTATTTTTGCTTTGCAAAATACCATCTTAGTCTGGGCAAGGGCCTCTGTGTTCGTCTAACAACGGGCTTGCCATCTCCGCCAGCCTGCATCAGATAAGCCACGTAAACCATCTAATTGGTCTCATCTGTCCCACCTATTATAGTGTTGCGGTTTCCTTTTTCGCAACCCCCTTGACGTGCTTGCAAGCGCAAGCCATGTGCAAGCTTCAGCTCATACCATTGGGACTATGGGCTCGCTTGTGCAACCTGTGCTCGGAGTTCGAGATAATTCATTTTGAGAAGCACGTGTTGCCATCTCGCAATTCAAGCTCATCGTCAAAGACATAGCAAGTTCATGCTAGAGCGCAGCTGTTATCAAGCTGCTCATCGACATTCAAAGAGATCCATAGTCTGAGTAGATGTTCGTCTGGAAGACAATTCGTCGTTCTCACTAACCATACCAACCCTTCTCTCTGACAGGGTCGAAGATTTGTCTATGGGGTTGACGGGCTCAAGTTGTCTTCATCAAGCTCGAACCTTAATTCGGGTCATCTCAAATCATTCATCCAAAAGCCTATGCTTATCTTGAGATCATGTTTGATATCATAGCAATTCAACAAGTTTTTCATTTCAACGCTTGCAGTGAGAAGCTGATGTTCCTCTATCTTGCTCCCTTTATAATCCATACCTGAAGCTATGAACTTTCATGGTGTGTCGAGATGCCTTTGAATCGTATCACTACACTTTTTATTCTGCTTGCAAGAAAAAAAATGTCTTCAAGTCCAGATCAGCAAACCCCAGCCATCTATGTTGTCCTTGCGGTGTCTGCTGCTCACACACACTCTTATTCTGATTTCTCGGACCTCTCTCAGATATATGATGTCCTTGAAGTTCGCGATGTCTTTAGATGAGAAAGCCTTACTCAGCCTTAGCACTGAAAGGATGACTTGAAGCTAGTATAGCTGCCTAGCTCAAGCTTGAATGCATTTGTGCGCGGCAACAGGTCTCGATAATGCGGGGTAAGTGACTCATCCAAGTCGAGGAGGTCTTCAAGGCAGCCGTTTTTCAAATTGAATCACTCTTCGCAACAACAAAAGCACAAAGGTAAATGTGGTGAACTATACAAAAATGCTAAATGATTCAATAGTCCTATTTCGCAAATAAATATCACCAGCGCGGTCAAGTCTCTCTCTCCATCAACGCTCACTACAGAACCCATCAGCAGGACCTTAGATTCGAGCTCACCAACAAACACAACCTCACCTACCTCACTTCTCAACTGTCAAAGGCCACTCCAAAACACCCACTCCAGTCTAGTCGAGTCTTAGCCCTACTGCCATCCAAGAGAGAGTTCTATCCTGTACCCTCTACTCTAGGCAACATGTGTTTCGAGACCCTCCACACCTACACCGATTGCACCTGTCGCAAACTCCACTTCAGGCTCTGCTCACACATCCTCCGCACCGGCCGCAAAGCAAGTTCAAGCCCATACAACAAAATGGCGCATTTCACCAGCTGCAGAAACAGGAGAGGAAGAAGAGTTATCAAAAACGGGTGCTGTAGATATTGTGGTGGGTGCTAAACATGAGATATTCTGCGTGAGCGATGAGCGATGGGTGGGCGGTGGTTCCAGCGATGATTTCCGACATTTGGTAAACTTACCTAGATGTCAAGACTGTGTATGTTTCTGTTTCTGTTTCTGTTTCTTCTCTTATTGTGTAAAGGGCACGAACAAGAGCTAGGGAGAGATGAAAAAAAGTAAGAAGGACGAAGTGGCGAGGCGGGAGAAGGTACACTGTTTGTGAACGCTCACGGGGCGGGAAAGATCAGGAGTGCTTTGAGTCTTCTTCGTCTCACTACAGTAAAGCGACTCGCTCTTTTATTATGTTGAATCAAATCGATGGTTTCTTCCTACCTTCTTTTCATGTGTTGCATTTGTGAGTCTTGTGTTGTGGGCAATTAGAATAAGAGTGAGAAAAAAGGATAAGAATAAGGAGATGCGCAAATGGAAGCAACGAAAGTAAGATTACGTTGTGTGGTGCAAGCGAGACGGCGCTGAAGGATGAGGAGAGAGATATCTTTGGGTGTTGAGGTGACTAGGAGAGCAACTTGTCGGTGTCTGAAGTTATATCGGTGTATCTCCAATTATCTCTCAGCATACCACACTTGTATATGATATGCTCCAACCAATACGAAGAAGTGTAGTCACTTGCAAATGTAATAAGAGGAAGCTAGTACGAGCTCCGCAAACAGATCTGTGCGCACACTAGAACTACTATTTTCATTAATATCAAACTATGTCAATAGACTAGGGTATCTACGAATCTGTCGCTATAAAATCTCGTCTCATCTCATCTCATCATGACATAAGACACCATAGAAACGCGGCACAATAGCCCACCCATTCCAACCACATGCAACAATCCAAACGCCTTGCTCGAATCATCAGAGCCGTGAAAGTAACGCTATGCACCATTCCACCATACTACCGCAGCTGAATTACCCTTCCGCGGGATCCCTATCCCTCGATTATCAGCTGGTAGAATTCCCATTCATATTCGCCAGAGTCGCGGTCATCACACTCCCTTGATCGCCCTCATCCACATCCACGACCAACCCATCTGGTTTTCTCGCCGTGACAATGATCATGGTGAAGCCCAATCCTTTCGAGTCTGGATCCAAAGACGCCGTTCTGACCGACTGCGTGACGGAATCACACAACTTCCTGACCTTCTCGACGTCCCATCCCAGCTGCTCTGTCAGCGGCCGCAAGCAGAATGATTCAATGCCACACAATTGCGCGACCAAGAAATGCTTTCCCAGGTTCTTCTCCTCTTTAATCTCCGGCCAGGTGCCTAAGGGAATTAACTTTTCAGTAACAGTGATATCGACGAATCCCGCTCTAGCAAGAACGTCGGGTTGTAGATGCGCAGAGCCTCTTGGCTTCCCTGACCTTTGAGCACACTCGTTAATAGTTCTTAACAAAAGTGCGACGTCCGAATCATCTCCGAAAAATCTCAAAAGAGATTTATTATGATCGTCGAAATCAAGAATCTCAATCCAACCACCGGGCTTCAGGGATCTGAATGTTTCCTGATACATATTACTCCAATTGGAGAAAGCACCGGCCATATGGCGAAAGTGTACCAGATCGAACTCATTGTCAGGCCATGTCCAACCGCCTTCTTCCTCCGCGTCGTCGATTTCAAAGAAAACGTTCAGAGGCACAGCGCTGGACTGGATCTTGGCAATATCTGTACCAATCACTTCTGCTTTAGGATATTCGTCTCCCATGGCCATTGCCCAATCTCCAGTCCCGGTGCCAATGTCGAGGATCTTTGAAGGGGACGAGAGAGGGACGGTAGTGAGGCGTTTGGAGAGGAGAGAGTAGTAGACTAAATGAAGCATCTGCAGGCGCGTTTGCTCTTCATCGTCATTTGGCATATAATAATCGCCGCAGTATCGACGACCATGAATCATTTGATAGACAACATCGGTATCGTAGAGAGAGCGTGTGGAGTTTCTATGCGAGTGCGTTAGTAAAGATCCACAACGATATGTGTAATGCGAGGACTTACACAGTATCGTTGTCTCCTCTCGCCTGGTGGAAAAGCGTTCTCGCAGCATTGACTCGATGCCGCACGAGTTCCTCCTCGATATCCTCGTCCTCTATGTCGTCTATAGAATTCTCATCGAGTACTAAAGGCACCGCGGCAATCTTTGTAGGGAGCGAATCCTCCGATGAACTTCCTGCTGGTGCGCCGTTCATGCTGCGAGCCATCCAGCTGGTGACCATGCAGAACAGGTATTTGTTGTTTGCCGTCACCGACGACCGCCTGCTTTTCCAATGCCTCTCCTCCTAATTGCAAATATTGATCCTTCGTTGGCAGTGTAGAGTCTCATGACCACATTGAAGAAAGCGAGTGTGGTGGATGGAAAGCAGAGCGAGGCGTCCGAGGCTGTTGGTTTCTGGGCAACAGAATTCTAATATACAAGTAGGGCCTGCTCAATCGATTCGATGTACCAGCATAGCACGAGCAATGGCAGACGGGGCGGGCTGGCTATCGTACGAGGGGCGGTGATAGGAATATAAAATTGGCATGCGGGAGCCCAGACAGAAGCAACCGTTGCAACGAACACCGACGCCTTCAACGCGTAGAAGTCAGGACTCAGGACGCACAGAACGCTCAAACAGAACCCAAGGCCAGGCCATTGGGACTGGGACACCCGCGAAAATAAAGGCCCACGAAACCGCAAGCAGCGCAGGCTAAATGCAGGTCCACGTCCAGGTCCAGAAGGTCCTCAAGTCAAAAGTGGGACGACTCGGAGAAAGCAGACGGCCAGTCAAACGCTGCCGTCGTGCTCGGAAGCCGTCCGCCAGGGAGGGGGGAGGGAGGGGGAGCCACCAGAGCCAGAGCCAGAGCCTGGGGTGGGAGCTTGGAGCATTGGAGAAGCTTCAGACGTCCAGAAGCTGAGCTGCTGAGCTGCTGAGGAAGCACCTGCAGCCTCACACGGACCCGCGCCCTGCCCTGCCCTGCAAAGGCTGCCATGCCACCATGCCATGCCTGGTCAGCCATCCCGCACCGCACCGCACAGTGCACACGCTCTTCCGCAGAGCCAGAACCAGCCTGTGGGAACCGAACCCTTCGCGCGAACAACGCCCGCCATGTCCCGAGTGCGGATGAGGGTGGAACCGTGGAAGTCGAGTGTTGGGGCAGGACGAGCCTGCGTGACTGGGTCGCATCCAGCGCCCACCGTTGAACCGGCCAGTTGGAAGTGGCCCTCAGCTGCGGGAGAGGGGGGAGGGGGGAGGGAGGGGGTCGCTGGACATGCGCGAGCCCTTGGGGAGCCCAGAGCCCAGAGCCACAGCCAAAAACCACATCAGCCAGGACCAGCAACTAAACTTTCCTGCACATGCATATAACCAGCCCACATGCACTCTCCACCCCGGCGATGCTCTGCATCTGCTATACGCGGACCCGTACGTGAGCGGGGCCGCAGCATTTGGAATACTGAGATCTTGGTTACTGGGAAATCATCGAAACGCGGTCAAAGCTAGGATCGTGGGATAAGTAAAGGAGATGTCGATTGCTCCGAGAAGGACCTAATCATGTGCCGTTCGGGCACGGCACTTAGAGAGCGGGATGTATAATTTGAGGCATGTAGACGCGAAGGGAAGGTCCTTGAGAAGGGAGAATTCTGGGCTGAATGTTTGGATGTTGGCTCGGGTCGGTCCACCTGCGGCCGCATATGCTGGTTGTATCAGTGCCCTCCTCTTCTTCTTCGGGTTGGTTGCATCGAGCAAATTCTTGCTGCATGATGCAGTGTCGTTGTTCTGTGTCCCTGTTCCCCGGCTGGCTTTTCATCTGTTGGAATAACATGGGAAGGCTATATGTCCAGTCTCTTTAGAACCAGGGTCCTGGGACGAAACTATCAAGCCATCCCGCGCCGCCACGATGCGTGGGAAGAAAATTCACGATCCGTGGACAAAAATTTGGAAAAATGAGCTTCGTTCTTTTGACTCGTCTAAATCTTGTAAAACTAGTTAAAATTAATGCGGTTTTAATTGACGAGAGCCTCCATGCAAGTCCATGTTGTCTTTTTGGTGACACTTAAGCCTGCACTGGTTGCGCTATGGATCCATCGATCTTCCTCTTCTTCGCCAAGATCATCTTGTCATCGCTATCAACCAGCATGTCATCGTTGATGTTCTCGACTGGTTCCTCGCTCGCAATGACATCTGTTCCGGCCACCGTTGGGAATGGAGTGAGAACCTTGGTGATATCACCCCACCATTTCTCTCCGAACCTCTTGTACCAGTCAACAGTAATAGCCATACCATCTGAGAAACTGGTCTTTTGTTCCCAGCCAAGCTGTCTTAACTTGGTTCCGTCGACAGCGTACCGGTGGTCATTGAAAGGACGATCAATGGTGTGCTTGACCCACTTGTGCAGCTCTTCTTGAGTGTTGTGAGGAATGTCCAGGTATGTGAGGAGTTTTGAGCACAATGTCAAGTTGGAGATTTCGTCGTAGGAGCCTACGTTGTAGATCTGATCCATCTGGCCCTTGTGGAGAATCGTGTCGAATGCATCTGCAGCATCACCAGCAAATAGGTATCGTCTCGTAGGAGTTCCATCTCCGTGCAAAACAACAGGTTGACCACGGTGGAGCAACAAGCTGAATTTGGGGATAATTTCTGTAGTTCAGTTAGACCTGTCTCGACCCCGCGTCTGAAATTATACTCACTCTCGGGGTATTGATGTGGGCCGTAAACATTGTTACTTCGCACAATGATTACAGGTAGCTTGAAACTCTTTTGGTATGAGTGAACAAGCATTTCTGCTGCAGCTTTGCTTGCAGCATATGGGTTGGTGGGCGCAAGAATGCTGGTTTCCAGTAAATCATCCGCATCATCTTTGACCTCTCCGTAGACCTCATCTGTCGAGATGTGGATAAACTTCTTAATTCCGTGCTTCTTCGCACTCTCCAGCAGAACGTGAGTACCATACACGTTTGTGTGTGTGAAGGCGTATGAGTTACCGAAGCTCAAATCGACGTGGGACTGCGCGGCGAAGTGGAATATGGTATCAATGTTATGACGGGTCAAGCAGTCCATGACCTCTGAGGGATTGGTGATGTCGCCATGGTAGAAGGTAAAATTGCGCTTGTCGTTGAGCACCCGAGTATTGTTCAGCGAGGAGCAGTAGTCGAGTTTGTCGAAAGAGACAATGTTGTACGCATTGGGGTAGGTCAATGTAAGATGTCGTACCAGCCAGCATGCACTGCGACTATTAGCAATCCCTCTCGCACTCGGGAGCTCGCAACAGCATACATGAAGCCTGCTCCTCCAGTGATCATAATATTCTTGACATCTGGCAGAGGTTCGAACTTGGTGCTCCCAGTTAGAATTGGCGCCTCCTTCCAGACGCCAAAGTCCTCAAAAAACTTAAGGGTATTCGGATTCGACGCCGATGCAGCTATCCAACCTGTCAGCGCATGTTGAATAAGGTGGACTCGAGCAGAATGCAATTACCGTGTCCGTTTGTCGCGTGGCCAGCCATGATGGCGATGAATTGGTAGATAGGGATAAGGAAAGAAGTGGGCGATCTGGTGGCTCGTCTCTTCAGATATAGCCGGAAGTTGATACGGAAGATCAAGTTGTGGAAGATGCCTTTCGCGCAAAGGGGGCGGTCAAGTCAAAGTTCCACTTCACAGGCTAAGCGAGATATTTATTTTAACCAGCAATCAACACTTTTTTCGTAAAACGAAATCGCATCAGCTTGATATGGGACCGAAGTCTCATGAGAGTGTGTTAGAAAGTCGAGAGACGGCAGTCTGTTTGCCCATAAGCAAATTACTAGATGTATTTGGCGGTTTCCTATCATTAGGGTCACGATGGCTGTGCTGGGCGGCCGCATCTCCAAAAACTCCGAGTGAGGCTGCTGTCAGTGTTGTGGCACAAGAATAGGGAGAAATGCAAGGAGGGTTGCCGTGCACTGTGAAGACGAGGGAATACGTTAATTGGCTGCTAGACCTCCATCGTACGTTCGTGTTCTGCGGAGAAAGATGACGGAACAGGCATTCTCATTCCATTGTGCACGGGGCGAGATACGAGGCTGCCAATGCTCGTGTCGATAGGGGAACGATAAGAACCCCTTTTCAGGGGTCCTTGATGGAATGTATCTTTTACAAGCCAACAGAGCAACAAACCCAATAGGTTCGAATCTCAGTTAGCGACAGATAAGTTGCAAAATGCCGACCTGTATCTATATTCATATGTACATATGCCTTGGACCATGAACACCATGGCACGATGGGGGAGGTGACGAGTTGAGACTAGGCGATCTCGAATCTACGAGGGTCGAACCAGAGCCAGGGGGCGCGAACCCCTCCCGAATGTTATTTCAGCCACGCCAAGGATGCGCCGTGCGCCTTGGAATCGCTCCCCAAAAGATAGCTGAATTTTAAAAATTTCAGCATCTGGGGCAATAACATACGAGAGGCCATGCGATGAAGAAGCTGCATTGCTCGAAGCGCTTTTCTACGGTTTAATGTACTACAGCATATTCAAATCCGGATTATGTGAAGTAAGGTGTGCAGAACCTAAGAAGTTTATTTTAAGGAGGGGCAGATGAGATGTTTATATACACTCGAGTGCGGCTAAGCTCACACCCGGCGCTAAATACGGAATAACGAATAAAAGTCAAGTAAATCCGCCTATTTAGTGATGCCTGGCCCATGTTGGCCTGGCGGTTTGATCTCCGTCCAGGCCGCGCCGCCCTGCATTCCCATCGATGATCCTTGACGTTTTCTCTAATACGACACCCTCAACGACTTATTCTCCGCCGTTGTGACGAAACTCCAGCTGGATCCATCTTCCACGCCAACGTGCCTTGGGGAATGTCGTAATACTTCTCAGCATACATTCATTCGCATTTTTCTTTCTTACTGTGTCTATTTCGCGATAGTCTCCTGTCTTTCCCGCAACAATGGCCGAACGACCTACCGATCGCGAGCCCTCCATCAGCTCATCTGTGACCGAGGCCGAAGCATTTGACGACAATGAGAAAAGTGGAAGCTCGACCGAAGGGGGGTTCGTCAAGCTGAAGAGCCCGGAGGAGATGGAGATTGGCGACGATGTGGAAAGAGCAGAATTATTGCCAGAGGAGCACGAAAAGCCGCCTCAGCCCAAGCAGCCCGAGACGTCCATGCGATCTGCCATTATATGGATGGTGGTAAATACATTAGCAACTATTGGCATTGTGAGTCCTGGAATTATTCTCAATCGCATATACAATAGCTGACATCTTGTTTCTTTTAGGTCTTTACCAACAAGGCAATCTTCTCGGATCCTTCCTTGAAACTCGCGCAACTCACATTCGCGGCCTTCCATTTTTTCATAACATGGCTTACGCTATTCACATTGTCCCGCCCTCGATTTGCCATGTTTACACCGAGGAAGGTGGCAATCAAAGAAATATTCCCTCTGGCTATCGCAATGGCGCTCAACGTCATCCTCCCCAATTTGTCTCTGGCCTTCTCCTCGGTCACGTTCTACCAAGTCGCGAGAATCCTTCTTACCCCTGTGGTCGCACTCATGAACTTTGTCCTCTACAAAGCGACTCTTCCAAGAAATGCTATCTATGCCTTGGTACCGGCTTGTTTCGGTGTTGGAATGGTTTCCTACTATGATTCGCTCCCAGCAGCAGATGCCAAAATCAAGACGACCAGCACCTTGGGCGTTATCTTTGCCTTCTCTGGAATATTTGCAAGCTCCCTGTACACTGTCTGGATTGCTAGCTATCACAAGAAGCTCCAAATGAACAGTATGCAACTGCTGTTCAACCAGGCTCCCTTGGCCGCTTTCATGTTACTCTATGTTATCCCGTTCGTCGATACTTTCCCAGTATGGACTGAGGTGCCTGTCAACAGATGGGTCATGATCATGATGGTATGTTTGAATCCAAGGCTTCAGAGCTTCACTAACGAATTCCACTTCAGTCTGGCTTTTTCGCCTGCATAATTAACATGTCCCAATTTTTCATCATTGCGCAAACCGGTCCAGTATCCAGCACAGTCGTTGGCCACGTCAAAACGTGTTCCATCGTGACTTTGGGCTGGATGACATCTGGTCGCGCTGTTGGTGACAAGTCGGTCATTGGCGTTCTCATCGCTCTTGGAGGAATTATCACGTAAGCCCCTTTTGAAATCACTTCAGTGTCCCCGCTTTCTTTGCTTCAGAGATATAATCAAGCAGGTGTTTGGTTTCACCGAGCTGAAGGGCAAGCTTCCTTCTTGTTTCCGAATCCTCCAACTACCAACCAACTTCCTTGCAGAAATGTCACTGACAAGAATGCAGCTACTCCATAGTTATGCTGAAGCACAAGGCTCAGCAAGGAAAATAAATCATCTGATCCACTACGGATCGGATCAGTATCTCAGGAGGGTTGGCTCTCCATTTCTCCGCTGGTTTCAGATCGCTGTTGCACGGCCGATGATGGGCGGATCCGTCCACGCGTCTGGTGACGATAGCGAGGGATCTCAAACTCTAGCCAAGCCAACCCAGCGAGCAGTTGTAAAATTATCATCAAGCAAATGTTTCTCAATAAGACATGTGTGGGGGGAGAGGCGTTACGGTATTTCGGAGCGTGAAGCAAGGGGGGGTTTCGGGGTTTTGGACCGGAATGTGTTTGATATCCGTCAAAGAAATCCATAGATATGAAAGACGCCAGATTTTTGGGCCATATTGCCACAGCAATCCTCAATTTCCACCGGAATGTTGGTCTTAGACTACTCTGTTGCATGTGCTGAAACATTGAGATTGGGGAAAGGTCTAAAAACCCCTGATTCTGATTGAGGACACCTACCGTGCTTTTTCGATTGTATGTCACTTTTTTTTTTTACCTACTCCAAGTTACCTGATAGAGAAGAACGAGGAGTAAGACAAAAGCAAGGATAACTAGAAAAAACTTGACTATACAATCAATACAATACAGGTAGATTTCAATGTCTTGTATTTTTTTATTTCTTTGCAGATGCACGCTTCAAGTTTCGGGAAAACTTGTTTCTCTTCCTCTTCCTCTCTCCTCACCTCCTTTCCTAAAGTCAACCCCTGGAACGCCTAATTCCTTCTAGAGAATTGTTGACGGATGTATATACTGCAAGACAAGATAAGACCTAACGCCTGACTTCCCGCCCACCTGCCCGCCCGCCCGTTCTATGCGTGACATTGTCTTTTGAAATGACCCAGATATCTGGTTTTGAGGTTTTGACGTGATGTGATGTGCTGCCCCAGGTTCCTAGGGGATATGATTTTCCTTGTGGAGACGGAGACGGAAACAGAGGGATGTAGAATGTAGATGCAGAGGTAGATGCAACAAACAGACAAACAAAAAGATTCGTGTCTACCAAGGCATCAACCCTGCCGGTAACATGGGATATTCCTCTCCATCGATCCACTCCGTCGGGCCGGACCCAGATCCCATATTCCCATACAACCCATCCCAGCCTTCCTCCACGCGTTTCCAGTTACTGTGACACTCGCCTGGGACGAATTGCGCTGCGTCCATTTCTAGCATCATCTTCACCTCTGGGCAGTATCCCCAGATATGCTTTCGCATCTCGGGCGTGCCCCAGATCCCGCCGTGAAGGGTCCTTCCGCTCCCACCTGTGTGATACCCCATCGGCTCATAGAAGCCATCTCGCCAGTCGTCAATTCCCTTGATTAATTCTCCAGCTTTGGTTGGATCCCCATTCGGTTTCTTGCCTTTCTTCCCACTGACCTTCTCTCCTTCTCCACCATACATCTCCCCACTAAACGTCAAGCTCACCGTCCCGTTCGCCAGCTTTGCATTCGGGCGATGTCCCAACCGATCCGTGAGCCACACATCCTCCGGCTCCGTATTCGGAATCCTTTGCTGAAACTTCAAGATCTCAATGATCTTACTCACGCGCCTCAAGCTCAGTCCACCGTTCCCGCCAAACCGTCCATTGGGATTCCACGGCGCGCCCACCCAGTCGTAATCCAGCCAGTTATTCAGACTCTGTCTGCTGTTCGCGCAGAGCATGCTATCAGTCTGGAAAACCAGTAGCCACTCCGCGGGCTGCAGCACCGTCTCGTAGAGCCAGAGCGTGGTAAGGAAGCGGGAGATCTCCTCTTGGGAGCCTGTCGACATGTTGGCTGGGATGTATGTCAGGTCCAGCTTCCCGCTCGCGACGTGGTTGCGGATCGCACGGCTGGTGTTAAGGTACTCGACCGACTCGTCCGAGCCCATGAAGCGGAATCGCCAGTCGGGAGGGACTACGGACATGAAGTGTAACATCAGGGGAGCGAGGATCGGGTTCTTGCGGTTTTCGATGAGGAGGGCGACTTTGGATACGTTATAAGGCGATTCGGCGGGCGCATTGCCGTAGTCGAGGTGGATGCTAGGAGCTTTGGGGAGGTGTGGTATTGAGGGGACGGAGGGTTGAAAGAGCACGATGGAAATGATGCTGGGGGTGGTCAGCCTTGCTCCTCTCCATATTGCAACCCATATAGAATCCGGAAAATTGCTGGAGAAAGAACATCTGGAGATAGATAGGATATAGAGAAGTAGAACATACAGAAATATTAATACAGCGCCCGCAGCGCGCATCCGCCGTGTGGTCTTGGACCAAGCTGCCAGCACAGCGGTCTTCGTATATTCCCACGCATCATCGATCGTCATATCACTCGCAGCAGACGCCATGCTTGTAGCTTCTCGCTCCTCACTGAGCGTCGAGCGTTGAGTGTCGAGCAAGCAGACAATTCAATGTCCTGTCGAAGCCAGGTCAGCGACGATGAAAGGGGGGCCAAGCCAGGAGCGTTGCCACAATTCGGGTTGTAAAATCTGGAGATGGAGCGCTGAGGTTCAGCGACTGAATACCGGCACCCGCGCCTGTGGTTGACGCTGGCCTGAGGTTTATAGGTTTACGTAGTATGCTGAGCTTTCGGCGACCCTCCGTAAAGTGCCCAGGCCCTAAGGATGCTGCAAATAGGCTTCCCCCGTATAATCCTGGGATTTCCAGCCGAAGGATTGGGCGAGCCGATGATCTGCAGAGCCGGCGATGAACATACGAAGTAAGCACGCCAGTTGAGACCAACTGGACTTTGATACGCCGTGTCCAGCCGTCTTCGTATTCCTAAAATGACTGCAACTCTTACTACTGGCCCTCTCTGGTTCTGAAAAGGGGCAGATCACAGTGCGTTACAGCGAGTGTAAATTTTGGTAAGTTTTGGTAATTTTGGTAATTTGAGAGTGATCTCGACTCACTTATCACCTGGAATCCCGCCTAGCCTTTTAGCGGGTCCCAGCATGGGCTGAAGCAACTCGCTAAATCCCCCTTATCCTAGGTAGCTTACCAAACGAGACAGGCCTCCCCTATCATGAATCATGGATGCTTACTTACTTTCGTTTGATCAACCACTCGACGCACACCCGCACGAGTATCCCGAACATGTGCTGCACATCTGATTTTATGTTCCTTCATCTCATGTTTCTGATCTGTCTGTAACTGCTGATCACCGCTCTTCGAACTCAGCTGCTGTCATCACTCATCACTCTATGGTCCTTGCATCATCAGCCACAGTCAGATCTCTGGCTACTCTAACGGTTGAATGCCACCAGATCCCGCCTAGCACGGATTCGGCCATGGGCAACAAATTTCCTGTGGGCCGCAAGCAGAGTCGATGGCGCATTGAAGGTCAAAGTGGCAAAGTTCAGCATGTACTGTCCTTCGTAGGGCGAGCATAGCCTGATCAGTCGTACTGCGCTGGACCTAATGCAGATCAGAACACGTTTGGCCGTAGACTCGTCCCAGAGCTGTCCCACGTGGGAGAACAGCCAGAAAGGGGGTAAATGTCGTGGCGGCATGAGGGTGCGTCTATCAAAAGCTTAAACTATCTACTATCGCAGCATTTCTACGGTGGCCCGGACCTGATTCGTCATCACTGGTTTCCACGTCCACGTCCACGTCCACCCATGCTCAACTAGTTGCAGAGCCTCAAGAGGCATCGCATTCCCCGGCAAGTCAACATACCTTTCGCATCGAATCAGGGTCTCAAATCCCCCTTCCAGGAATTCAAAAACGGTCCGCCAGGGAGCGTTTGGTGGCGAGAGAAGGGTCTCTTTACCAGAGGGTCTCGATGTCATTCGCAGGGTTCGACTTGGTGGAGATTTGTTCGGGACGCCGAAAATGGGACCAGTGTGCTCCGTGCGTAAGCCCCTCAAGTATCGAGGGCTGAACTTGGGCTTGATATCTCGTCCATTCTAGACTTTCAGCCCACTCAAACTGCAAGCAACTGCATCGGTATATCCAGTTCTGGGTCAGTGCCGGGACGGCTTCCGCAACATGGGCGGGGCCAATATTTGCTTCTGCTTAGGATCTGCGAGATCCAAACCTCTCCTCTCTCTTACAAGTCTTCTGCTTCTTGTATATTTCCTTGTTGAGCTGGGTTGCCTTCTGAAACATCTTTAGCTGTGTCTTGATTGGGCGAACATACGCTCAAAGCAGTCATTTTGCATTCTTGAATTGTTTTCACAGTCACATCTTGCGCGCTGTTCTGCGATTGAAGGTGGCTTTTTTCTCCCTCTGAACACGATCTCTTGGGCGGAGGTGTGCACACCTTGCCGCATCGTCGACAGTGCCTTCTGAAAGCTCGAAAGTTTGACGGTTCTCTATTCCTGGGGGACGTTCTGGGTTGGATGGCGGAGCATACATTCCTTTAATCACTTCCTACGCCGCTCGACACCAGCATCGACCACATCTCGAACCCTCGAGACGGTCGCTGGCCATGGCCCTCAGCACCATTGACGAGCGCCGGCGCAAATCCCGTAACATCGTCCTCGCAGCGTTTCTCTCTCTCATCTTCATCTGGACCATCAAACTCTGCTATCCCCAAGCCACGGTTATCAGCATCTACCAAGCCAACCGGCCCTTTGTTGCCACAGTCCCAGTCTCGGGAGCAACACCCACAACTGGAGAGCCAGATCCAATACCAACCGGTCAACGTGGTGATGCATGGCATTCAAAACCTAAAGATGCAACTATCCTCACTGAAAGCATTTTCAATGGCTCACTCACTACCAAAGCAGCCGTCATACTCGAAACCCGATTCCGAACCAATCTCGTCCCTCTCATCCTGCATTTTAGCAGCGTACTCGGTCCTACCTGGCCCATCTTCATCTACACAGCTCCCGAAGCAGTCGGACAATTCTCTACCTCCGCCGCCCTAGCTCGCTACCTGAGAAAGGAAATCGTACAAGTACGGATGCTACCACAAGAAGTACTATTTACCAACGCGGATTCAGTCAGTGCGTTCATGACAAAGACGTGGCTGTGGGAGGATCTGGCTCCAGCGGAACATATCCTGATCTTCCAGAGCGATAGCATGCTCTGTGCGAATGCGGCCCGAAGCGTGGATGATTATTTCCAATATGATTTTGTGGGAGGTCCGATTGCGGCTGGGAAGGGGAAGGAATATAATGGAGGGTTAAGCTTGAGAAAGAGGAGCACGATATTACGAGTTTTGGAAGAGTGGGATTGGGAGAAGACGAAAACGAAGGAAGTGAAGTTTGAGGATCAGTGGTACTATGATAGGTATGATCCTCAATTCACGTCTCTGTCTCTGAGGAAGGAAGCTGATTTTAGTATAACAGGATGCAGAAGTTACAAAACGAAGAGACGGAAGAAGAGGTAGCATCAATAGACCTACCTAGCGTAGAAGTAGCGCGGACGTTCAGTGTCGACACGATCGATTACCCCCATCCATTAGGCGTGCATCAAGTGCACCGGTGGGTAAAAGAGCAGATGCCAAATCTGGATAAGTGGTGTCCCGAGTACCAGCTCTGCAGCGTAGATCACATCAATGATCAATGATGCGCAAGTCTAAAGTATGTATTCATTGTATTGGGAGATGGTGTATGCATTGGCCAGGAGTTATGGAGAACAAGAGAGGGGCATTTTCGGGGTTTTATAGTGTTGTTAGAACTTAGACTCCTCTAGTCTGCATGGACTGGATAAGGCAAATGCAAAATACAATAGTGAAATATAAACATCTCTTCATCGGATCTTTTGACGTATCAGTGTGCATTTGCAAAGCAGATCTAGGTCAGTGTCTAACGTCAAAGTCAAGGCAAGGCTGCTTTTCCAGCTTCATACACATCATTCTACATCTTTCACATCCATTTCAAACCCCTTTCCAAATATCAAAACTACAATGATTACTACCCTTCCACTCGCTCAACAATGCCAGCCCCGAATCCTCATAGATCTCTCTGTACTCTTCACAAATAAACTCTCGCGCATAGACATCCATTCCGCGTCGCCGTTCCTTATACTGTACACTGCACTTTCATGACGCGCAAAGGGTGGCGGATATGACACCGTGGTAAATAGTTCTTGCCGCCTGCTTCGATTCACGTTGCTTTCTTTCCAGAGGTCGTCTTCTTCGGCTTCAAAATCAAACAACTTGTACTCTACGTGGTTCATATCTTCATGCCACAACCCCTTAACCTTATGAACCGCTCGTCGTCAGAGACAGGGCGCTGTGAAGACTGTGATAGATGTAGAGCTAGTCGTTGGAGAAAGAAAATGCATGAGGAGGTCTTATCCACAATTGCGGGAAGAGAAATTGGGTTTGAGGCTCCTCTTTTCTGCTTAGAGTTTCTTAGGGGTCGGAGAGGATTGTGTGTCGATAGTACCCAGCGGTAGTTGTTCAGTCAGGAAATCCGGTGGGGGCGCTAGTGCCAGATCTCCCTTCGTTTCATTTGAAGGGGTTCCGAGGACAGCTACACCGGTGAATATTTCGTGCTGTAGGTTCGGAGAGTTGAGGGACTAGGGGGTTTGTTAAAGGGGTTCCGAAGCACTAGGAGGAAAGGGTTGAATGAGGTGAGGGATAAGAAGGAAAGGAAGGGGAAGTTTTTGTCTTACTCACATTGACGTTGTAGATGAAGGTTGAGAGGAGGATGAGAAGGAGAGCTATGATTATGAGACGGAGGTTTGAGATGAGACGAGTGGTGAGATTCGCCATTGCAATTTTCAATTAGGGAAAGGAAAATGAAAAGGAAAAGGAAAAGAAATGCTAGATATTGAGATGAACTTGATGGCCTTAACACATGTTTCGTTCATGTATCTCCTTCTACCAGTAGCATAGCACCTACAACTAGAAGGTGAAATAGCTGTTTGATTGATTCGGTATCTTGGAAATGTAGGTATCTTTTGGAATGGAATTCTGTCTCAAGAGAATTTCTCCCAACTACTTATTCGAGAGCTAGATGCGGTGTGGCTTGCAATAAGATATTGTGGCTCCGGTAGATCCCAAATTGGAAATGAAATTGCTTCTCCCCCTTGCCTAAAGAGGGAATGTAAGGAGCGAACCGAGGCCGCATCGTGAGGGCGTTTCCCTACCAGCGAGGGGTGTTAAAATAGGAACTGCTCGCTTAATATAGATTACCGTAATGGCGCTATGAAGCATAGCCTGCCTAATTAGGCCACCACCAGCCGCACCTTGCTCATCCTTTGCAGGGGCCCGAAGTCAGCGCGATCGCTGGTCTGGAAGTTTACCACAAGTCGTCTGTCGTAAGACCCAGCAGGAGAACGAAACCCTCGGTTTCCGGAACAAACTCACTTCCTTGTCACTACTGTATATTCCTCTCTCAACATCGGATTGCTGCAATTCATTGCATTGCAGAGGCCCATGATGCGCCTTTCCAAACAAGCAAATCATATCGAGAAGCCTTAGGTTCCATTGTCTTTTTCGCCCTCGTCAAAACGGTACTTTGTGGCACAGCCCATACGTTGCGATCGGGGTCAAACTTATTCAAGGAGAGTGTGCTCCAGGTCGCGGGCACAATGTCGACCTCACATGCTGGCACCAGCTCTCCAGGCACTGGAATATTTGTCATTAACAAAGCGAGGATTCTCGTCGTGGTATCTTTAATATTAACGTGAGTCCAGCCTCATCCCCAGGTTCCCCTGTACCCCCAGCTAATGCGCGGTCCTCCCAGGTGGACATTTGCAAGTCTGATACCAAAGTACAAGCAAACAGTTATCGATATCAGCAGAGAGACATATAATGATGCGATCGAACATCTGCCAGCTGTCAAAGTCGACTGGCATCCAAAATACGACCCGAAATCACAATTCAATGCCTCGAAAGTCGCCTTGATGATCGAGGCTCGCCCGATTCCACATCTCGTCCCACAAATTCTCCACATGATCTCCGTGGTTCCCCCAGACTGGAGATTCATGTTCATCGGCTCGAACAAGAGCGTCATCAGCGTCTCTCGCAGTTTTGCTACGCAATATCAGGAAGCAAATGGGAAGTTGGATCTGGTGGTACTACCGAAGCCGTGGTCGATTGATAGCAAGGAGGACGTCTACAGATTACTCACGGATCTGCGGTTTTACGATGAGTTATTGCCAGAGGTGGAGTGGCTGCTGAAGTTCGAATCCGACAGTATCATGTGCGCCAGGTCAGACGACAGCTTGAATGATTGGCTGCACTATAGCTGGGCTGGAGCTCCAAGGTTAGTGTGCATACTTTAATCTAGATTGCTTCCCATACTGACTTTCTCCTATAGATCCGCGACTGACAGGTTCGCTGGAAACGGAGGACTTTCACTGCGCCGAATATCAGCAATCAGACAGATCCTAAACTTCCAAGCACGATATAACGATACGGAGCCCGAGGATGAGTGGTTCGGGAAACGTCTTACGGTTCTCCCAGGAGCGAAGGTAGCTAATGGACAACAAGAAGATCACTTCTCGGTCGAAGCTATCTACCACGAGAAACCTATGGGATACCATGTCAGAGACGGTGGCGAGACTCTATCAGACGATGTATGGAGGGATCCCGCTCGAAGAAAGAGCAATTTTGAGTACTGCCCCGAATTAGCTATGATTATGCCTATGAAGCTGGAACGAGAGAGGTGTGAAGGTGACAATAGGCAGGGTGAAATTCTTGGACAAGAAAACAAGGATGAGGAGAAACGAGCACGGATATGAAGGCAGAAAAGAAGAGTTGAGATGAGATGCATTGGCCATCATTATAAGACTACTTGTATGTGTACTTTTAGCGTTCCAATTACGCCGATTTTTCTATGCATGGCATTGGAGATAGGGTTGGGAATATCTACAGATGATGATTTTCGTGGCTGGCGTCTGGGGCGTCAAGAGGCTTTGATGCTGAATTGGAAAAAGGATCGGTAGAAGATAAAACAACAATTCATGTCCATCTTGATTCATTCTTTGGTATTCTAAGATACAAATTTCGTCTTGAATGATTCGACATCTCACTCTATGCTAGACTTCACACGATCGCATAGTACATGTCAAACAGGAGATTGGTAAATATTAATATTGTAACAGAGTCAAACCCAAAGAAATTCATATCATTATGGTCATTATCATTACCCATCCTACCCGCAACTAAATCAAAAGAAGGCCTCCCATTCATCAATTCAGTTCTCATCCAAGTAAAATTTTCATCGAACCCCTTTCCCAATCAATTCTCCCACTAACTCATGGCAAGCCCATAAAATACTTCAACATCTTCGGATAATTCGGCGTTCCTATCATATATATCATCGATCAGCACACATCCCTCTACCCTTTCACTCCTCCCCCTCACACCACCAATACCACCAACGCCATCAAACAAACATCTATAACAGAAACAAACAAACTCACCAAGCCCAGTAACCGGATCCCATCCATTCACAGCCGAGAAACCCTGCGTCCCACATCCTGGATTCGTCCCATTCGTAATATCATTCAGCATTCTCGGATTAGCATACAGCGCCGGATTGATAAATCCTACGGGTTTCTTTCCAGCGTTGAGACGCTGCTCGTTGATTCGGTTCACGATGGAGGCGAAGATGGGTGTGCTGGCGCTGGTGCCGCCTGAGAAGCTCGCGAAACCGCCGTTGACGACGGCGATCTTATCGCCGTTTGCGGAGACGTCGGGATAGCTGTTTGGATTGGTTAGGTTGGTGTTGATTTGATGTTCGGTTGGATATTTGGTTAAGGGAGAAGGGAGGGGATGAAGAGAGATGAGAGAAGGACTGAGATCCTACCCGCGACCAATGCGGTTATACACTCCGCCGTTCTTGCCAAAGCTTCCATTTCCTCTATAGTATTTATATCCAGGATCGTGTATGTCGAAGTAATGCTGGACTGCATCACGCTGATAGGAAGGAATGGGGTAGATATTGCTGAAACCACCACCAGACGAGTAGGCCCTGGAATATGGATCTCCGGCTGGGTCGACGGCAGCGCTTTCGGGTTCGTAGACAGTGTGATTGGGATATACTTTCGTCGCGCCAACAACGGTTACGTAAGGACAGCTATTGGAAGTTGACGT
Source organism: Mollisiaceae sp. DMI_Dod_QoI (assembly GCA_009613015.1). NCBI lineage: Eukaryota > Fungi > Ascomycota > Leotiomycetes > Helotiales > Mollisiaceae > Mollisiaceae sp. DMI_Dod_QoI. The sequence continues at coordinate 109,919 of VXCB01000102.1, forward strand.
TAGGATTAATGGTGGTATTAGGAGTGAGGCTGTTGCTTACTTGACAGGATATCCGGGATTGAAGATATTTGCGTCCGATCCAAGACAGCCATCCAGATTGTTGATATAAGGTGGACCGGCGACACCATCATCTCCGGATGCAAAGAAGATTGAATGTCCTTGAAGGCCCAGCTTCATGAATCTGTAATATCATGAGTATGATACTTCTCACTTATAAGTAAAAACATACTCATCGCACTGTCTGTTGATCGAGATCTCGGAGTCAGTATACCTCTTTTGCGTGTTTTGGAAAAAGATACGCATGTTTTAAGGAGTGTATCCGGAGCAAGGGCTTCAGAGCAACGACTCCTGAAATAATAAGAGATAGGAAACAGTTCTCGGGGAAACTGACACCTACCTTTGCTGGTAGTAGGCTGGTAATACCGCCTCCTCACTTCCGTATGAAACAGAGATGACATTTGTTGGCTACTTTCGTTAGCAGAAGAAGGTTAAATTTGTTGATCATAAACCTTATAGACGCCACACTGCAATTGGCCTTCGTAGCCATTCGGATCGGGATATATCGGGTCAATTGCTGAGAGGAGGTAAGCTATGAAGCACAACTATTAGATAGCATGGAGGCGTACGATCATTGCCCGTCTCGCCGAATGCAGAGTACGTGCAGTATGACTATGGCAACGTATCAGCATTTGCCAATATAGAATATATAACATTTCAACTTACTCCATCTAATGCATCTAAGAAGGTATTGAACTAAGGCAAGGTTCATCAGCATTGCAGTTTCCTATGGCGCCTAAGAATTTTCTGATATTGGAAGAACTTGTGACACAAGAGATTCACCTACAGAACCCTGAACTTGGGAAGAAAATAAAAGCCCGAATGCGTAGTACGAGTCGTCTGTTTGATACAATGTTGTGGTCTGCGGATAGATTATGGGAATTGCTAACTCGAAATCTAAATCGGACTCTCCTCCGGCATCCCACAGGGGAAGAGGAGCCTGGGCTCCATCAATGAAAGCAGGTACCGGTTGTGTCCCTGCAGGAATAGACCTTGTGAAATTGGTAAAGAAGAGATCAAGATCCTCTTGAGCGTAGTAGTCACCCTCCTCAAAGATGCCGAGAGAATTGTCTGAGCGTGGCTGCCCATAAGGATATTCAGGTATCTCTGGGAACCCATACAAAGCTCGGATACAAGCAGGCGTTATCAATATATCACAGTTCGAGACATCGTCAACACTGTTATTGGAAACTAAAACGTCAATTTTTTTGAGTGGGGGAGAAGCATGGCCCTTGTTGCTAGAACTGACATCAACGCGCCGCTTCGTGTGCCGCTTATTGGGTGCGAGTAGCCTGATTCCGGGAGTAATGTAATCTAGATGTTCTTGGATGTATTTTGGAACATGGTAGCTGGATCACTGTCAGTTGAGCTTTTTGGGGGGAGCAGTCTCGGGGTTTTACTACCTCTCGCATGCTGGGGTTACATGTCCATCTACGTGCTCATAGAGGTGATACTCTGTAAGAAGGAGCGTTTCGGCTTCTTCAGTGGTAGCATCGAATGCAAGCCAACCTTTGTTGTCAGAGTGAGTGATGCGTTTGGGGTCGATTCCTGAGTCGACCAACCAAGCTCGAACAGTGTTAACAGTGGTGTTTTCAGGAGCAAACATCTCGATAACCTCGTCGGAAGTCCAATGCTTAGAGTAATTAGGAGACTCTGGATGAGATCTGTGGAAATCAGTCGGACTTCTTGATGGACTTGTATTTGTATGATCACATACACATCCATAAGAAAATCAAGTCCACGATGCAGGTTTCGCTGCTTCAATCCCACTCTCATCGGAAGTCTAGTATCAGGAGAAAGCTTCCCACGCTTCACCCATTTCTTAGCAGCGGTAGCATCCCGCTTCTCGTGAATAGCATGAGAGCGAGGAACAACAACAGTAAAAGCGGTGGCAGCAAAGCCGACGACAATAGCTACGGTCAAGAAATGCATGACGACAAAGAAGTTGTAACAACCCCAATGAAAGTAAAGAGAAGGTGAACTGGAAGCAATAGTGCTATCTTTCAAATACCAACAAGAAGCTTTTATATGCTTCAGACCACTTGAAGCAGATGAACACAACCAACACATCGTTAAACCATGTGCCATGTTACCTCTTGCATACCATATGCCTTGACAATCATCTTCAGAACAAAAATATTCTGCAATTTTCATCGTGCTTCAATAGGGAACCTGATGTGTGGCAGATTCTTCCCGCAAGGAGGCCGCTCTGAAAGAGGCAGGTAAGAGTATGACAGAAATAAACCAGCTGCTGACTACCGAGAAACCCGTTTCACAGCACTTGCAGCTTCCCGTATTGATAAGGTTCAGAGGCTCTTCTTGATGCGGAGACAAAATTGTTTGGCTCTTTCCCGTCAGGTACAACCGTACAGCATCGCCAAGGACAATGATATTGTAGATGTTGTTGATGGACCAGCCACCCTCGCGCTTGCATTTCGTCGTGGGCACCAGCCAGATTGTGGTCTGTGCGGATGTGACTCGCCATCGAATGAGGTCAACATCTCTTGAACCCACGAGTCCAAGTACTAGGCAGTTGCGAATACTGTCACGATTGTTGTTTTTTGTGCCTTTGAAAAGTACGCAAGGGAGCAAAGATCTCATTGGCTCCCTCAGATCCTGGTCTACACGTCTGTGTAAAAGCAGCATTGCAGCTGGGGACGATCCACGAGGAGTTTAGACTAGACTTCCCGAGCCTTATTATCTGCATTCAAAGAGAGAAGTGACTCATAGTCCAATTTCTTTTTTGCTTCATCATACATATATATCCATTTTGTCTGTTCTCTGGTTTCCCACTGTTTTGCCGATTACAACACAGTACCTCCACTCTTGAATCTCGAGAGCGCAAACTTTGTATTACCGTAGCCACGGAACACTACATAATGGGAGAAGACCAGACCATCGCTGGTCACAATTCAGCCTTTACCAAGGGAGAAGAGCCAGTCCGATACTTCAGGTGGCCACAAGATCAAGCATTGGAGACTTTTCTCACGATTCTGCACCCCCACCTTCCATACAGTAATCCTTTATACAATCGTATGAAAGCACCACATAATGTCCCAACCCGTCATTGTCTCTTTGCAGCCACCTTTGCACCAGGTACAACTACGGTACCACAAATCTACACAATCATCTTCGCCGACCGCTCTCGACACGAGGAATCGCAAATTTGGGTATTCAACTCAATTGCAACTAGCAAACCATTGTCCACCTCACAACAAGAGATCCTAAGAGTACACACGAATGCTGCAATCTACTTTCTCAAAGGGCTAGCAATACCAGAAGCTCCTAGATGGCCATTCTCGCCTATTCTCAAATTCGCGTGCCTGCATGAGCACATGACTTCAGCACTCCTGGGTATTGGCGACGCAAGAGATGCTGTGCCCCGACAAACTCACTGGAATCTCTGGCTAGTGAAGACTTCCACGATTTCTTCACTCCCGGAAGCAAAGAAGACCCTACCTGAAGGATTTACTGTAACACGAGTTCCAGATGATCAGCTGGACATTGTCATCTCCACTTCTTCAATTCCTAGACAACCTTCCACATACATGCAGCTTCCAAGCGTTGGTGTCTTGAACACTATTGGGAGACTAGTCGCTTGGGGTTATATTGGGATTGATGGCTCATTTGCCACTCTTTATGTTCTCCCTAACTTCAGGGGTCAAGGACTCTCGAGTATCGTTGCGAGAGAATTGTTGGGATGTTTAGGAAGAGGCGCGTTCAAAGATCTGGGCTATGATGGGAAAAGTGGTTGGGTGCATGCAGATGTCTATGATGGAAATGCAGGGAGTGAGGCTGTGATGAAGTCTTTGGAAGGCTCAATTGCATGGAAGAGCAGCTATGTCTGGATCGACAGTGCCAGATTTTGATTTTGATTTTGAATGTCCTGCAAGGCCAGGGACAATCCTCCTGCAGAATCTATTTATTACAAGTTCAGAAATTTCTCTCAATTCTTCCACCAAGTACGAATGTCCCGGCATGTCTGAGTCAATTACAGAAGTCCATACTATTATAAGCATTAGCATTTGTTTCGAATCTCCCTCTAATTGGACCGACTTACATTGGTGGCAATGTCCATCAGCGCAGGGTACGAGTACAACTGATCTTTCGCAATGTCCAGCACACTCTTGACGCGTGCCTTTCGCTCAATGTACCGCTGCTCTTGAAGTGTTTTGGCGTTGCGGTGAAATGCTTTCCTCTCTGCTGCGGCAGCATGATCTTTGTTCTCTGCATCCAAACGCTCCTTGTTCTTGGCATGACTATGAATGCAGTCAAAGTCCTCGGTTGGCTCAACATTGCCAGCACCAGCTGCTATACACAAATGTTAGTCCAAATATCCTACAGTGCATGGGACAATATCATACACTCGAGTTCACCACCATTGTCAACGACCTTCTTGCTGCCAGACATCCCATCGCTTGCTATTTCAACATCAGCCCGTTGTCCCAAAGTCTGTAAGACATTGCTAGGACATACGCTCTCGATCACCACCGCTCTCATCTGGCTTCTTGCGATCATAACTTCTTCCTACAGCTATATTTAAACGTTAGCCCGTTGTCCCAGAATATAAAGGACAAGTGGATGGTTGTAAAGAGCTTACACAGGAGGTACTCTCGACGCATCTTTCGCTCCAGCCCAAAGATCCTCTTATTGTTGGTCATGATCTTGGCACGGTTTACTCCAATGATCACCTCCTTGTCTTGCATGTCCTGCAGCTTTTGGGTGATTTGCTGCTCGTTGCTCTCTTCCCATTGTATTTGTTGAATGAACGAGATGATGTCCATTATTGTTAATATGGAAAGTGTCTGTCAGGAAGAGAATGTTTGTCAAGAGGAGAGTCTTTGTCAAAAGGAGATTGTCTGTGAAGAGAAGACTGTCTGTGGAGAGAAGACTGTCTGTGGAGAGAAGACTGTCTGCAAAGAGAAAATTGTCTGTGAAGAGGAGATTGTATAACTAAGGTTGTGGTACAAGTGATTGCTGTCGAGAAAGGTGTGCTGTGATCGAATATTGTGTTGTAAAAAAGATGGTTCTATAGATCGAAATGAAGATTATATACTTTTTTCCGGCGGCAGCCGAAAGTCGTGTGTTTGTCGTGTTTGCCGTGTTTGTTAAAATAGGCAAGCGAGCAGAGCGAATCTTCAGTAGGAAAGAGCGACTCGCTTGTGGAGAGTTAAAGGAAGTGGAATGAGAGAATTCTACTTAAGCGAGTATTTACTTAATGTCTGGTTCTGTTTCTAATACTGTTTAATGCCTAGCTTCTATGGGATAATCTCTGACCTAGGAGAGTTATTAGAACTATGTGTTTGTCCTATTTAGATAATGAAATAATGAAGGGGAAATGTATTTAGAATTGGAAAGTGGAACTTGCTTAAAGTCGAGCCGAAAGAGGTAAGATCCAGGGGAAGTTGAGGAATCACTTACCTGATGCCTGACTCTATTTGGCACAACTCAGCACTGGTGGCATATCTATTAAATGTTGGGTATTGGCCTTTGATACTATAATGTCTTTTGGACTTGAAAAGTATACCAGCCCTAGCCAGACATCAAAAAGCTATTATCTTACAATCCGATATGTAATTGATATCAGGCATGATTCAACTGGAATTTGATTAAGTGCTTTCCATATATACGAAATGGGCATTGAAATTCATGAGTATCTTCGGAATATCTGTGCTATTATAAGTTACCTAAGTATCTTAATATGTTCAATATTTGAAGAGGAAAAGGACTATTAAGACTACATTAATAATGCAGAATGTCTATAAGATAATATATCATACTAATGGGCCTATCTGATTGAGAAATTTGGATTCATGGGCTGAGGAATTAGTCCAGAATTAGTACTGATGAATGCACAATATTGCATAACAACACTATTATAGGCTAAAAAGCTTTCAAACAAACTGATATTGAAGAACTTTTGAATATTTATATGTCCACTAGTGAAGCCTCTCAGACGTCCAAACTCGAGATGTCTTCAAGAACGAGAACCTAGATCATATCAGCGTTAGGTGACCGAAGATCATGTGACTTGAAAGCCAAATGAGGGGCAAATGATTTCATCTCGAAATGAGAATGTCCGTACGCTCATCATTGCATGTCCCGAGGGTCGAGCATTACTGCTATGCATGAAAGTTGCGCCTTCTTATATATGCCTGTAGATATCTTGGTAGGCACCAAACCAAAATATGGTCTTCCAAAGGTTCGCTTAAAGTTAAGGGGGCATCTTTCCCAAAACATGGATGCAGGAAGTTCGGTTGCGCAATTGCTTCTTTACCTAGCAATCCTAGCTTAAATCACAATCCTCCTGAAGGGAATGCTCGTTCTCTCGCACTAATTGGTGCTTTCATCTACTAAATCTAAGGATGCCTTTTCGCGACTATCTCGATTATTTGGAAAGGTTACCGTCTTAATCTGGTCTGCATTCCAGTAGAGCTGTGACGCACATTATTCTATCTCTCCCAAAGCGCCAGTCGCCCAGGTTATCGATTCAAGAAATAATTCTGCCTGGAAGCCCTGGGTTGATCGGACACTCCATCTGTCGAGAGATCAGCCTTCCAGTTTACCTCGGTCAAGAGACTTTGATCCACCTTTGGCAATAAGGTCCAGAGTATAACTTTCGACCATATCGCTTTTCGAGTTGTCTCTTCCGCTCAAAGATATTCCCCATTATCCAGTTCAATAGGTTATATTCTTGTAGTGAACAACATGTTTCAACATCTCTTCTTCTATTCATTGCTTTTCATCTTGTGTCCCGTGCAGACATCGAAACTGGTCACTATCAGCGCAGCGTCTATACAAGGAACTCCCTGCGCGATTCCACAGCATACCTTTCAGTTCCATACGCACAATCACCAATTGACCATCTGCGCTTTGCGCCATCGAAAGCTTTCAAAAGAAGGTTCAAAGGTGTATATAAAGCTAACTCTGTTGTTTTAAACTGCATTCAATTTAGAACCGATTTCATCGAGCTAGGGACGTCGTCGGAAGACTGGTGAGTGGAACCATTTGGAATCCTCATGTGCCGAGAATAGCAGTCGTTATCTGAACGCCTGGGTGCCACTAAACTTTTCTCGGCCATCTAAGCTTCCCGTAAAAGTCTGGGTTTATGGAGGATCGGATGATGCTGGTAGCATTTCAGACTCCTTGTATGATAGATGCAATTTAGCCACGGGCGGTAATACTGCAGTTGTTTCCGTCAACTATCGACTTGGTTCTCTAGGTTTTTTGGCCCTCGAAAGCGCTGGTATTGGAGGCAACATGGGCATTCAAGACATTTTGCTCGAGTTGGAATGGGTTCAAGACAACATTGCTGCTTCTGGCGGACACGGGGTCAACATGACACGGGGAACCTTTTTCGCTTCAAACGAAAATTGAGTCATTGACGTATTGAACAGGAAAAACTGCAGATCTTTGGACAGTCAGCTGGTTCTTATAATACCTATTCGATTGTAAGCTTACCACAAGTACCATCCCTCATCAATGCCGCTATCTGCGAATCTTCTGGTGGACGGTCAGTCCAGACCAATTCTTCCATGCAAGCTCTTGGGGCTGCGTATGCTAAAACCTTGGGTTGTTTTGACACAGATGTCAGTATTGATTCGTGGCTTGAAGCAATATACTGACCACTCATAAATTGCTTGTCTCAGGTCCAAGTCGACCGCTGAATTAGATGCTTCTCTGCCTTCTGCAGCAATCTAGTTAGCATGAAGACCCCGAATCATACAGCCGATATACCATTTGTATTTGGGAACGTGGATCATCTCCCGTTACCTAATGGGACATGCAATTTCACTACTGCGGAGAAAGAGATTTTGAGGACCATGATAAGTGCATGGATGGCGATGATGGAGAGAGGAGACCCTTCGATTAGGGGATTGGAGTAGCCAACTTATAGCTCAAGTATGACGTATCAGGCCATTGGGTTGAATTTGAACAATAGAACGAGTATCGGCGTTGTTGATTATAATATGCAAATTTTGGGATTATATTGATGGGTTGATTGAGTCCTTTTGAGGTCAATCTATTGATGACAGCGTAATATAACTTAAGAATTTAGGAATTTTAAAGGAGTACAAACACTCTCGATGGATTGAAAACAGAAGAAGAAACAGAGTCACTGTCAGATAAACAATAGCGTGAAGGTTTGAGGTTTGAGGTTGTATCTTTCATTACAGCTCAAAGCTTTGGGGCAACATAAGATCGTAAACCCCTCTTGACCGTAGTGTCGAAGGGTTTACTTATCTTGGACTACAAGACCGCCGACAAGGGCCATTGATTGTAGCCGCAATAAAACAACACAGATCCACACTCTTCTTTCCTATGCTGCCTATTTCCTACAGAGTAGATCGCGTAGGATCTTGGAAGAGTTAGTGAGCAAGCATGGATGTGGGAAATATAAGATAATACATACCTTCGCTCATCATCAATGGGCGAAATTGAACGTCAAACAACTTAGCTAGGTAGTAGTTCATTCTGTGACTTCAGCCGGTTGCGCCTCAACTGAGCGGAGGCGATATCTTTGTCTTCGTTGACGACGAGCTCCACATCTGCTTTCACTTCGAGCCGTGTCTAAAGAGCATTTACGTCAGTGCCTCTTTCAATGATGTCTAAAGACAGAAATGTATCGCACTCACGTGAGAATGTGCAACTGCCACATAGCTTTACACGAGACTTGTTCCCACAATTCTCGCAACCAGTCGTATCACTATCAGGCATTCCATGCTTGCCAAAATCGTGTGCAATTTGGGCACTTTCGCTCAAACACTTCCAGGATTTGCAAGTGGGAATTATCGTGTCGACTGATTTTGAACCCAAAGGAGAAAGGATGGAAATTGCTGAGTGATAGAGATCTGTGGCTCGTTTCCCACAGACCCTACAACTCCAAAGGCGTACGCCAAGTTGGTGAGTCTGATAACGACTGACAACGTATGATCTCATTGTTGAGACAGTATTGTCCTCGTGTAAATGATGAGTGCGAATGTGAGGAGCTGTTAGACGCGGTTTTGGGGGACGGTGAATACGGAGCGGCAATAGCATGGTAGCCATAATTTTGGGAGGCCCAAACCCCAGCTGATACAGCAATGATTAGGGTTGATAATAGTTGGCCAAGATGCTTTGAGTGCAAGCTCGTGGTAGCTTGGTTGAGGAATGAGGAAAGTACAAAGTTGACTGTAAACAAACCAGGAAACATGTTGCCTACACAGATCACGTGATCATATCCTTTTGGTACCTGCCTCCCCAGGTACAGCCTTGCAGAACAGATTGATTTTTTTTGGGGAAGCTGAATTGGACAATAGTCCTATTTTGAGAGGCCGGATCGGCCAAAGGCTTGCTTCTATTGAGCAGTTGAACACGAGCGAGAGTTAAACGTGACATGGAGTCGAACGTGATTGGCGTCGGCATGCTTTCAATTACGAGTCTTTCCAGCGATGTTTGAGCGTAGCAGCAGGAGATGAACATCTCCTGAGATATCCAGATCACTCGATCCTTAACCTCACCGTGTATCATCGCTGAGATGATTGTGGGCCAATGTTTCTGTGTGATGTTACACTTTCTGAAAGGACATTTCCAACAATTGCCGCCTGACCTGAAGCATTTCGAGGCAGGTTCAAGAGAGACAAGGAAACACGGTTCCAGCAATCATAGCCATGATCCTCAGAGCTAAAATAGAAACACCCAAAGGTAGTGGCTGGCCGCAGCATCTTACGTGTCGCAAGTTAGGATGACAGAAGGATAAAAAGTTTCTAAACACTCCTAAATTCATGCAATTGACGCCGTGAGACGACACTTGGCCGGAGCCGAGTAGCGTAGTCATCTTGGGTATATAGAGAACAGGAGGACAATAACACTTTCGAATACACACTTTGTATCAAATACTAACTCCTGTGAGTCCTCTCATAAGGAAAAAAGTGGCATGCTTCAGAATCTGGCAATCTCAGCCAAACCATTGCCCCATCTCGGGACCTAGAAAGATCTTCACGACTGCGGAAGAAGTCCCAGGGACGTGCATAAGCGTTCCCAATATGAGCATGGGTCGTATGATACGCCGGCTACTTCGTGCAGTAATCGAGTGGGAGGCCAGTGGTCCTCAGAAAGCTGAGTGGAGGGCTTGGGGGGCTGCGACGCTGGCCACGAAGTTTCATTATGCATATCGTCTCCAACGTGTGCATGCATCATCCATCAGTTGAGTTAGGAGATCTCCCTCTTTAAGTATACTCTCGGGTCGCTGCGCCTTGGCTCTTCTGATCATAGAAAGGTGATTGAAGAAACATTTGTTGTGAGCTCTTCGAATTCTCAAGTTTCTTTGTGATTCACCAATTCAAGATGTCAGCAGTTGAGAACGAGAGTTTTCCAGGGGTTGGGCGCTGCAGTCCAACCCCACCGCCTTCAGAGAACGGTGACGCAGTGTCCGCTGGCAGTGGTTGCCCGATCAGCGCCGATCCCGCTTCCCCTATTCTCGAAGTAAACACACCAGACAATACCGCTTATCCACCATCACCACCACCTAGTATCAAGGGACGTCGCAATCGCTCATCGCTACAGAGAGAGGCAAATAGATCGAAGCAGTTTACGAGTCGTTTGCAGCGAAGTGCCACTACTAACGAACAATCGAGCGACAGCGACCTACTTGGGAGGAGACGCGGACGAGGCTTTCGACGACAGACAACGAGTGTACCTGTGGATCACGGATTAAAGGCAGTCGAGCCGCCGCATGAGCAAGCTCTCACCAAGATGGCGTTTGCGGAGCAGCAGAAATGGATTACAGTCCAACAAAAAACGTTCACGAAATGGTATGCCGCGAGCATTAGGTGGTGGAGGGTGTATGCTGACTGAGGGAATAGGCTTAATACCAAAATTGAACCCCGAGAACAAGTGGTTGTAGATCTTGTGAAGGATCTCAGTGATGGCGTGCGTATACACTTGTCTGAAATGTTGTCAGACATGGCTGACTCTCTACCAAGGTCATTCTTATCCACCTACTCGAATGTCTCTCGAACGAATCCCTCGGCCGCTATGCAGCTAAACCAAAGTTACGAGTGCAGCGATTCGAGAATGCCAATCTTTCACTAGACTTCATTAAATCAAGAGGCATCCAAATGACAAATATTGGGGCTGAGGATGTGGTCGATGGCAATAGGAAGATCATACTGGGTCTCATCTGGACCCTAATTCTAAGGTTCACAATTTCGGATATCAATGAGGAAGGTATGACTGCGAAGGAGGGTCTGCTTCTATGGTGTCAGAGAAAGACAGCCTGCTACGAGGAGGTCGACGTGCGGAACTTTACAGACAGCTGGAATGATGGACTGGCCTTTTGTGCTTTGTTAGATATCCACCGTCCTGATCTGATCGATTACGATGCTTTGGATAAGAACGACCATCGTGGGAATATGCAATTGGCCTTCGATATCGCGAGCAAGGAGATTGGCATTCCAGATCTGCTAGATGTTGAGGATGTGTGCGATGTTGCGAAGCCCGATGAACGAAGTTTGATGACATATATAGCTTACTGGTTTCACGCGTTTTCGCAGATGGAGAAGGTTGAGAACGCAGGACGAAGAGTTGAAAAATTCGTCAACAATATGCAAGGTGCTTGGGAGATGCAAAGTGCATATGAGAGAAGGATGCGAGAGTTGCTGAAGAACATCCAGGAACAGGTCGTGAGCTGGCAAGAATCGCAATTCGAAGGCACGTACGTGGATGCGAAAAGACAAGCGACAGAATTCAGTGCATATAAAAGGGGTAAGAAACGAGAATGGGTAGCGGAGAAGAGTGATTTGGCCGCTCTCCTTGGCAACATCAAGACAAAAATGAGCACGTACCGTTTGCGACCGTATGAGCCTCCAGCAGAGTTAAGACTAAGCGTCTTGGATGAAGAATGGACGAAGCTGATGAAATCCGAGATGGCGAGGGGTCAGCTCATCAACGAGACAATTCGAGAGTATGTTTAGTCCTATAGCAGTGTTGATAAAAGCTGACAAGCAACAGTATCAAGAATGCTCTTCGCAAGTCTTTTGCAGACAAGGCCAATGACTTTGCCTTGGCTCTCAATACTATGCAATTAGCGATCTCAGGGCTGGAAGGTGACGTTGAAGATCAATTGACGCACGTTCGACGTCTGAATGAGAACCTTGAGCCTATGAATCAATACCTCAAGAAGATCGAGGAGGTTGATCAAAAGTGCGAAGAGGCTAACATCGAGGAGAACGATTTCACGACATATACGTACGATGAATTATGCTATGAGCTCAGTCTTGTCAAGAATTCCGTCTCCAAGAAACTAGCTTTCTTGGACAACCAAGTTGTGGCTCGGAATATGACAAACCTAACCCCTATCCAACTTGAAGAATTCGAAAGTGTCTTCCGTCACTTCGATCGCGACGTCACGAACAGTCTACAAGAACTCGAGTTTAGCGCTGCTCTCGCATCACTCGGACTTGTCTTCAGCGAAGATGAAATGCACGAGTATTTCATGGAGACCTCAAATGGCAAGGACTACGTTACTTTTGAGCAGTTCATCCGCTTCATGGTCGACGTAACAGAGGATCAGAACACTGCCGAACAAGTTTTCCAAAGTTTCCGCGAGGTGGCCGATGGCAAGCCATATGTCACTGAGATGGATTTGCGTCACAGTCTTGTTCCAGACGATGTCATTGACAAGCTTACGAAGTTCGTACCCTTGCATAAAGGACCGGATCTCAAAGAGGATAGAGGCATGCCACAGTACGACTACATCAGCTTCATGGATGGGCTAATTAGCGATCCGAACGAGGCACCTGCGGAACACAATGCTCTTGCAGATCTTCCAAATGGTAGAAGTCCGCAAAGAACCAGTGTAGCAGGGAGCAAGGTGAATGGATATCAATGAGCTTGAGGAATATATGCATGGAATCGGGTGTTTTTGGTTTGGTAGCGGTAATTCGGGGCACGGCTTGAGGAAAATTGTACAGTAAGGAGGAGGAGCTCGAAAGGTCTTTTACTGCTTGGTGTCCGGGGATTAGCATGCAATTACGGCGAAGGTTGGAGGTTGAGGGATCGGTGCATTACATGTTGTCCCTTCAGAGGTTGAGAGGGTAGGTAGGTGCGCGATGGATAGAACAATGATACCATTCCTAGAGACTTGTAGTAGGTAATTATGATGATGTGACCACATGGTAATGTTTTCGGCGAGGCTGATCAAATCTGTAAGACAGCTTGGCATGCCGTAAGCTTTGAAGCCATTCCCAAAATGGATCATGCCCCTTTTCTTCTGCGAAGCGAGAACGCAACGTCAGCTAACCTGGCATCGGAAGTCTTGCTCATTTGTATCAAAGATATCATGGGATGCTGTGCTCGAATACCTGGTCATTCATGTATGTCGAAAGCTAGAATGTGTACCCTTCTTGCAAAGTAATGTTTTATTTCTGTACCGCTCGAATATTAGTCTCCAACACCTTTCGAGTATTTATTCATAATAGGAAGAACAAAGCTGTTTTCGTCTGAATGATACATTTGCTTGCTCATTAACTGTTTTACGACGTTAGTTTTTCACATCGAGCTTCGAGTAAAAGGGGGGGGCGGGGGCTCTTGTTGGAATTGCTCTTCGAGTGCACAGTTCTAAGTTGCTGCACTCGAATGTCAACGATTATGAAGAGATCAAACTCAAATTCCAGCATGCGTTGATCCCTTGAAGCTAACATTAATTTCAAGATGTGTCTCATTTTAGAAATCTAGCAGACTTTCAGTACCTGCATTTGACATCTTACGCCTATGAAATCGCAGATACTTCAGAATGTCGGTGCTGAATCATGTTGGTACTGGGTGCAGAAAGCACAGCAAGACGCATATTAGAAGTTCGTCACATTAAAATCAAACAATGAACGATTTCAAAAGGCAGCGGAAAAGATGTCTAGGCTTCTAAGCTCCATCTTTGAAGTTAAAGTTGAAGACAGTCCCAGATAGGTTTGCAGGTGATCTATCTACGTTATCGAGACGCAACGGGATAGTTTCACATGACTCGAGGTTCAACTTCGAGGAAAGTCTAGAAGAGAGTATCTACGGTAAGTGAGGGAGATCAACAAGCTCAGCACACGCGTCTAGACCTCATAGATGCAGATCACATCAAATATAATCTTATTATTGAAGATTAAGCGCGGCTCAATTCTTGGCCATATCAAATGTCGATCTCGAACACCTGATCTTAGGTACTCTATACCCAAACTATACTCGTGACGACCAACCATTAAAATGAGGTTTCTTATCAGAGAAAGGTAGCGAATTGTGGAACAGGCCAGAGATCTCGAACACTGGTTGTGTTCTTCTGGTCAATTTTTCGATATATGAACTTTCACATGCTAGATTCGGTTTTCGGATCTCTCGTCTCGAGTTTCCTTGACGATGGAGGGCACTAATAGGAGGTGACTACAAGGACCGATCCAATTTCAATCTTGGACAAGCACACTGCGAATCCTTTTTCTGATGGATTTGACGATGCTGAACTACAGACATTTGCTTCGGAGAGACCGAGAGGTAAGAAAGGATTCGTATTTACGACTTACATTTGAAATTGAAGTTGGAGCAAGAATAAGAACTGCCGGTCCAAAAATCGTTGTGGCGCGGACTGTGAGCAGAAACTCAATTGTAGGCTTTGCCACACAAACATAAGCAATAAGGTCCTGCAACGGGATCACCCGTTCAGCATCTCAGTCTTACTTGCATCGTCCAGCTCGTATCTCCCATTCCAAGTACTCCGGCCGAAGCCTGGGCCGTTTCACGCCACAGGCGCCGCAGGAACAGGATCCAGAGACAGAAACGGTGGGCAAATTGTCTTATCTGACAGTGAGAACTTAAAAGGAAAATTTTCACATCACAAGAACGTATATTGCCCGCTTGAGGCGTAGCGGTGTCGACGACAAGGGCACTCGCCTCAGTGACAGAACCTCATTGCCAAGATCACACAGAACCATCGGTCTCAACCCTCACTCCCAGACCACTCCACTCCACTTGACTCCCACTCTCGCTCTCTTTCTCGCTCCGGACCCCGCGAAAGGCAAGATGAACGGCCAAGGGAAAGGGAAGAAAGATAATCCTCTCAAATTGAAACCAATTAATATAAAGAGCTTAACTGCAAGCTTATAGGACAGACACTTTCGAAAATTTGGGGAACCACTTTCTGCTCTTCCTATTGGAACGTGTCCCGATATCACAGAGAGATATTAGGCACTTTAGAACACATGGTTTTGATAAGGTGCGGTTTGGACAGGGCCGGGCGTGAAGATCGAAGGTCCCGCGCGTTCATCCATCCTTTGCGAGACGAGACGGTCGTACCTGAGTCTGGACTGTGCGCACCTGAGGATCTTTCTCTTCCTTGCATGCTGGTACGGTAGTTGTAGCGATACGATACGGACAGGGAAGGGCTTTACGAGCTCAAGCCTCGAGGAGACTTCGCCGCGGCGTCAGTAAGTGATATCGCTTCTTGTGCCGCGATGAGGTTCGAGCTGTGGATGAGGGATTATTGATTTTGAGGCATCAGCAAGGAATGCAAGGAGAATAGAAGGGCAGTAGCGCAGCGCATGAACGGTCCAGAACGGAATGGACGGAATAGTCGGGATACTTTACCTCCTCATGCGAGGGCGCATGATGTTCAGAATCTTGCATGCAAGCAAGATTCTTATTCTGACTTCTCTGATTTTGCCGTACGGCGACGAGACGAGACTGTTCCCCGCTCGGAGCGGCGGTTCTGTATCCTCTGGCGGGAGGTAATATCATACGAGACCAAACGAGACCAGACCAGCCCCTCCGCTTCGCATTGCTTGCAAGTCTGCTTCCCTAGCCGCGGACGGCGGAGCCTTGGTGCCGTACCGGTGAGGGGCTCAGAGTTCTTGGGAGCTTAAGGTTGATTGCTTGCAGCTGTAGATGAATATCGACATGGAGATAGCGGGTAAGGAATGAACTTATGGATGGGAGTTTGGGGGCCCGAAAACTCGGGTCGATTGATGCTGGTTCCGCTGTCGAGGGAGCATTCTGCGACATGCACATTGAGCTGTGTTTAATATACAGATATTGTTGAGTTCCACCACGCTGAGGCATCCTATAGAGCTCCGTCCAAAATGGTTGGGGTCCAGACAAGAATGGAAGTGTGCTTCATGAACAGGCGATGGGTGTTTCGTAGCCGAAGGTGATGGGTATCAAACCACGGCAGTCACCGACTCTCGAGCTTTCCAGCGTGCGGGAGCTAGATTATGTCTTGTATAGAAGACCCTGCGCCCGTGTTGATTTTGATTGTTGAATATAATGTTAAGAAGATCTGGAATCGGGACCTTGCCATCTTGACGCCGCGGCTCCTTCAGTCCCCAGATATCCCGCGTCTTCCTGACGATTGACGAAAAACGGGAGGCTGGAGTCAGAGCTTCAGGTGACCCGTGCTATGAGCCATCCCTCGCTCCCGCAAGCATCGGAATGGCAGCCAAGGATTTGCGGGATTTGGAATTCGAACTTTGTTAAGAATCAGCCAGCCTTCAAGAAGTACTGATCGACTATCCGCTTGGAGAGAAAATCGGCAGGCTGGGAATTTTATATTGAACTGGCACAGCTATTGGCTAGCTTGACGCTCCACGTTTTTGGGAGCTGCAACTACAGGTGCTCAGAACGTGCGGACAAATGGAAATATATTAATGGTGTGGTCAGCTCCTGGTGAGGCATTTCCACGCGAAAAACTTCTTGTCGCGATCTTGAAGACTTCAAAATCCTCGAGCTGACCGAGACATGACTGTATACTGAAACATCAACTCAAGGGCGTACAGGCTGTGTGAATCTCACGCGAAGCCTTGAATGTTCATGGGGATGTTGTTCCTGCGAAGATATTCTTAGAGCGATCTTGCCATGCCAGTTTCACTGAGCATTGTTGGTTGCATGGTGCTGTTTAATCTGTTCACGGTAACCGCCGATACCGACAGAATATTCCCCGGGCTCCCTTACAGGCGATCGCAGGAGGATGCTCACAGCCCGGTACAAACTGCAGAGTCATGGTTAACGATGTGACTGATTCATCCTGCGCTGATATGCTGGGATCAGTGATCGCAACAGTCCAGGCTCGCCTGACAAGCTTGACAGGCTCAAGTTGACGAGACGGTACATCCATCCCAGAGCATAATGCCGACGGGCCCGACGGTCTGTCTGACAGTCGACTTAGTAGACGACTCGTCTCGAAAAGGAAATAACAGAGAAGATAAATTGCCCCACACTAGAAGGTCCCGATCGAGCTGCTAGCTCAACTCTATCGTGTTGACATTCATTAGGTCGCAAGGACAGGCTTAAGCTTGCTTGATATGGAAAGTATAAACGATACTACGCAGGTTCGAACTTTCGTGGTTTCGTCCCATTCTGAGCGCTTGAAATACGTGGGCGGCTAGATCTGCGCTTCGTTCTTTGACGCTCATCTGATCTTGTAATGCTCGAAAAGGAATCGAATCCCCGAGTCGAGCTCGAACTCTCGATGATAACCGTTTTCTCCAGACATCGAAGGGTCGCCAAGATGTCTCCAGCAGCGGGCGTTGGCGTGTCTCGAGGCATGACGTTGATTCAGGGTTTCAGGACCTGAGAACAGTGGACGTTAGCCCCAGCAGAAGATTAGAAGGACGCTTCTCGGGGGATATCTGCCACTCAGACGTGAATTTTCGCCTTCTAGACGACCAGCAATCAGGCACATCAGTGTGAAAACAATGTTCATATTGTACCTTAATCTTATCAGGCCACAGAAGCAATATATATTTATATTAAAGCCCCAAATGCCGGCTCGCAACGAGACATCATAGGCCGACGGAGCCATGAATTCCGTCCGGACGTGGACGATGTGTACCGAACAGCCCGGGGCCACGCCCACATGACATTTTTGGGTCCCTGATCTGAACTATCCCGGTGATCCAGGGCAACGTAGGACGCTGGTAGGTTGCTAGTAGGAGTGGGTGCAGGTCACGTCGACGAGCAGGTCAACAAGACAAGGGCGCGCAGTGCATCTTATCTTGACGTTGCGGAGAAGCAGCGCGAGCGTCAGATGCAGGCAGGGCCATTAATAAGCGGCGAGGAGGCAGGTGGAAATGTTGGGTGCTGGTGGGGGCTGGGCACTGACAAGCACATCAGCAAATCAGCAAATCAGCGCCCTGGACGCCAGATCGAGCACGTCTGGCGTCCGGGTCAATGCAACTTCGTGGTTCGTGGCTGCTGTGGCGCGCATCGCACTGATCGACGGCTGGCAGCCAGGAACGGGGCCGCCATTTATGATTCTGACGCCTATAAGATGGGCAGGAACGAGGGCCGAGAGGCACAAGCGAGCGATGCCCTCGATGCACCCCTCAAATCAGGCGGATAATGAGACGCGATTAAGCCAGAATGCTGCTTCGTACTTGGACGTGAACGCGAGCGTGAGCTTCCACCTGTCCGTCGTGTCATGCATCGCACCAAACGGTGAGCGTACCAAACTCACGAGGAGAATAATTCGGCTGATATCGCTCTGGGTCTGAGGTCTCTCGTGCGGGCATGCCGAGCTCCAGGAGCGAGTGATGTTCGACGATGGCTAGACTCGGTCGACGGATTCGTCATGTGGTTGCGAACGCTGGGCGCATGTGCTGCTATTGCTGTCATAGATCGGTGGATGAGACGACGGAGGAGATTCCGAGCCGTGTTGTCGAGAGAGTAACTTGTAAACATCGTGAGCGCTAGAACTAACGCCGCGGTACGAGTAGCGAGCGCGAACAGCTTCTCGCTTTTTCAGACGACACCCGCCAACACGCCGCGTCCCCCGTGCTCGTGGTATGCCAGGTCATGAGTTCTACCTCCGTACAGTACTGTAGTCCGTATCGTAGTTCCTGGTCCAGGACTCCAGGACCCAGGTACCCTCGAAGCCGTTGCCGGCTCGGGCCCCACAGCGCCGAGATACGACTACGACGTCCGTCTTGAGGGAGGCGTCAGCCCGCCGGCAGGCGATCACAGGCAGGGGCACTGCCTCTGGTCCTGGTACTGGTGAAGGCACAGGCAACAGTGCAGAGAGGCACGAGAAGGTACAGTAGCTGGCGGCGAGGAGAGCGACCGGGTGAGCAGTCTGGAGAGCGACTCCAGGATGCGGGCCGGCAGTGGCATCGTGGCATCGTGGCGTCGTGGGAGTGATCGAGTTACTCCGTATTGAGCGGCGAGCCATTGGATGCCTGTTCTCGTCCATGTCTTGCGGTTGCCATTCCCTCGACGTGCAGCGGTACCTGAATTAGTCACCTGTGGGAGTGCAATTGGTGCACCGCCGAACCGACGTGCAGGAGTAGAAGTCTAGAACTGACCTTGGGGGTTCTCTTCGCGCTGCGAATGTGCGATGCGAGGAGGGAAAAGGTACGATGCGGCGCGGTGAAGGGATCGAGTACGGTTGCTTGCTGCTGTGGCTTGAAAGGGAAAAGGAGGTCGTCTCAAGTGGCCGATTGTGGCCTTTCGACTGGCGAGCTTGAGCATGGGCAGCCTCGAAATCCAGGCACCACGGGAGAAAACAGCAGCCAGCAGTTTCACCTGTGACTTTATTCTCCGACTTGTGTTCCTTGCAGCAACCACCAAATCTCCAGGCCTTCGATGCCAGCAAACATACGGCAAGCACCCCAGTGGGACGAACTCGGACTCACAGACTCACAGTGCATAGCGGAGCTGGACTATTCACGCCTCGTATTGGGCCGTTGCTCTCTGGCTGCGTGCTCGCCCCAAAACACGCTGAGCAACCACCAGCGACCAGGTATTCGACATCATGAAGCTCATCTCATCTGAGGCTCGGTGCTGATAAGCAGTTTCCAAGAGACTCGTCGGCTTTGTTCCGAACTAAACCAAGCTGAACAAAGGCAAACGAAACCGCAGTTGGGAGTCCGCTAAGAAGTTTTACCACTGTCCCTGGGCAGTCCTGAGTGATTTCTGTCCTCTCTCCTCTCTTCAGCATCCCGGAGCTTGCTTCGCCCTGCCAGTCCATCGTGCGGCGGTGGGCAGGCTGAAGAAGTTGTCCGGCGTGCTATGTGCGTTCATTTCACGGAATGCTACAACAGCTGTCTCCAAGTTGTCTCAGCCCTATGCCATGAGTCTTAGTCTCAGGACCGAGATATCCTTCGAGAGAACATTTGCGAGGCCGAGGCTGGTTTTTGGGGCGGTAACTGAGCACGTCGTCCTCGGTACTCGATACATTGATGAAGAAATGAGCTCCAAGCTTATCGCTGCACAGAAGATCCCGATTCTCCAAACCTCGGCCGCTGCTCGCCAACATCCTGGCGTCAGATCTTCTGGGAGGGTCAGCTAAGTGGCCTGCAATGAAATTCGATCCTCCCGGGATGCGTGCATCAGGTCCTCAAATCATAGGCTCGACAGGTGGGGGAAGCCGCGCCAGGAAAGGTGTATCAGACGATTCTCGTCCTCACCCACCGCGTAAATCGACAGAAAAATGTAACCACGCGAGACCAGATGTCACTAGACGCTCCCGGCTATTCAGTCGAGTTACCTCCGCATCCCAAGCCCAAGCCAATGCCAGACTTATGCTGCAGGACATAGTTGCACAGTTCGCATTGTACGCACATGAGAGGGCATTCGCACGACGGCCCGAGCTACCGGGGTAGCTGAGAATGAGATTTGCATGTTCTGAACGATGCGGGACTTGCGCCAGGAACTTTCTCTCTGAACTCTTCATGTCTGAATTCTCGGGACTCGTCGTCATGGCAAGAGAGCGGGATGTGCACGGCGCACAGACGCCTTCATCTGAACCCTGTCTATACTTCGTTTGAACTAACGCACCAGAGGAGATCTAATCTGTCGGCTTATCCTATAGTCTACAGCGAGAAATCCTAATATCCTCATGAACCGGAGCGCCCACTGGGCTTCTTCTGGAAACACAGCGGGCGAGCATTACAGGAACTCCACTCTGAGCCGGAATAGTCGAGTGATGTTCCTTTTCAGGCGATATTGTGCTCTGCTATCAACTCTGTTGGAGATGTCCCGGCTATCTTGAAACCATGGGATGGCCATCATGGCGCCAATACGGCTGCAAACCTTACCCGCAACGCGCCGAAATGGAAAAGGATAGGCAGCTTCTAGCCCTTCTACGACCGTTGTTGCGAGGGTTAGCGTCCATCAAACTGCCCCCCCGCCGCTAGAGAGTACGTGCAGGAAGCTCTTGGCAAGCAGGCCAGGCAAGACTTGCACGGTATGCAAGTCGCTGCATTATGCCAGACAATTTTACCCTAGGATTTCTCGCGCCCCATCGAATTGTGTGACCGAGCCCTTTCTCTGACGTGAGGACGGTTTGCAAGATGACAGGAGCAGGGACGACCTTTGAGGCCCGATTCAAACCTTCTGCTGGGTCGCTGAATGCGAATGTAGCCATCCCCCGTACTCGCAGACTCATACCACCAATCCGTCCGCCGGGTAGCTTCACCCACCACGGATCGTCTTCGACCGGCTTCCAGCGTCAGGGTTGTCACGTTGTCTGATGGTTTTCCTCCACCGACTCCAGGGGGCCTGTCTTTTTCTCGAGATCCAGGCAGTCTTATTGGCCTGGCTGCTGGGCCTGCCCAGTCGTGACAACGGTTATGCGTTCACCCGCGGAATTCTGGTTGTCCCAGGCCCTGGATCCAATGATTTGCGTAAGAGCGACCCAGCCTCGATCTCTCCGCCTGGTCCTTGTCACACTTGATTTGCGCTCTATTAGGTTTAGTTTGAGATCGATGCACTTCGTGAACTACGCATGCCTGCTCCATCTCTCGCCTGTTCCTGTTTGGCTGCTTCGTCGTCTCATCGGATGATTAGACCGGTACCAGGCTGGACCCCAGTCGCACACTCATTGTTCCCTGCGCTGCTCTCAATAGAGTACTATCGACCATTGTGGTAGCTTTACTGCTATTCGTTATTCTCCACAGGACTCAGAACCTACAAGGGCATCCCACACGACACTAGTCATTAAGCCGGCTGCCTTTTCGTCTAAGGTTATCAAGGTCTTTTGTGGCTAAGGATGTATTCCACTATCTAGAGCCTTGCCATGCATAGTCGAATTTGTGCTGCTGCTTGATTTTTTCCCAAACGGCTCTCGCCCAGCTACCCTTTTGGTCGTGTGTTTATTGCACCCCTCGTCTGAAGTCTGAAGTCTCATCAGAACATCCCAGGGCACCGTGCAGGCCCTGTTCATCCTACTCGATATTCTCCGTGTGTGGAACGAGCGGACTTCGGTACAGGACTAATCTGCCTCAGCGGTACTGTGCTCCTCCGGCAGGTCAAGGGAAAGGTTGAGGGCTACAGGGCGCTTCTCGGGTCCAATATCCCTGGTCACGGTGGTGATCATAATCCAGGCATCAGATCAAATCCTTTCAATCTTGCACTATATCATCCGACGTCGTCGATCGAACGTGGGAAGCAGGACAGCGGACACACTCCAACTCCAGAGATCTTCAGACTTCCCAAAACGGACCCCGCACGTCATAAAACACCAAGCAATTTAACCTTCATTTGGACGAAGCAGAGCACTCGCCACAAGTGTTTAAGGTCCTCAGCTACCCTTGAATCCAAGCCGCTTCATCTTCTCTTGAAAGCCGCGTGGTCTGTGAACTCTCACTCTGAACGTATCGACTGTTTTGGGTTGAAATACACATTCTGAAGCACGCCGGGAGCCCATCGGTCAGCCTGTTTGAACCAGCATCAAGATTGCGGAAGGATTTGACAACCTTATCTACTTGGGAATCAATCTGAATTTCGTTGGGTTCGGATGATCTTTCCAGATCTTCAGACACGCCAGGAACGAGCACTGCTCATACACTTGACGAACAACATCTATCGACAGGCTTCGACCACTCTACAATAAACTCGCCTTCGATAGGCTCTATGTTCTCCTCTGGTCAGTGATCAGGCATTGTCCTTAGCGGCCTTCACTCTCGTTCATTTCACGGCTTCGTACAGCAACTTTGTCGGTTCCTCATCCACCTTCAACAACACCACGAAGCCTCATACATCAGCAAACCGGACCGACTTCCAGGCTTTCTTGCATTAGAAGCAAACAAATATCTCAATGCTTGTCACACGGCAATGTGATACAGGACGGAACACTTGGTCTTCCAGCAAGCTCGAGGCTATCTATCACAACGCCGCGTCTCCACGCATGTCGAACTTTGAGCCACTGACGACGCAGCCAGACTGGCGAGAGCAGTATGCGGCATACCCGCTTTCTGGAGACAATGGTCTACTTCAGCCAGCATTCGAGCAAGCTACAAGCTCGAACGTCCCTGATAACACTCAAGACCAACAGCAAAGCGGCGCCCGACCGGCCCTAGAACATCGACATAGTTTGGGACCACTGAGGCAAGAAGCACAACCTACACCAAATATAGAACGTCCGGATTCTGCGCCAGGAGACATCAGCCATCAAGCAGATCACCCTGCACGAGATGACTCCCTTGTGTCTCCAGAGTCGACCGCATTGTCTCTTGGGTCTCTCGGGTCGAATCCACTTAGTTCCGCATCAAGTGCGCCCACACAACAAGGAACACTTGCAAATACTGAAGGAGGTGGTGTTGAGGGCGAGATTAAGGATGAAGATGATGAGCTCGAAGACGACGATGATATGATTGATCCAGAGGTGGAAGAAGGCGCGCCACCACAAACGGCGGCTGAGCGTCGCGCAGAACGTAGGAAGATGAAGCGCTTCCGGTAAGGCTACCATTTTGACAAGCGCATCTACCCAATCTAACACTGAACTAGTCTTACGCATCAGCAAACTCGATTCTTAATGAGTGAGTTCGCGAAGCAGGCGCATCCGGACGCAGCACACAGAGAGCGTTTGTCTCGGGAGATCCCAGGCCTAAGCCCTAGGCAAGTTCAGGTGTGGTTTCAAAACCGGTAAGTTAGATACCTCTACGATTTCTGAATAGCTGAATTGACTGAAAACAGACGTGCGAAGATAAAGCGATTGACAGCTGATGATCGAGAACGAATGATGAAAATGAGGGCAGTACCTGACGATTTTGACAATGTGCAAGCATTACATTCCCCGTATGGGGCCGTTCATGGGGTAGGGACGCCGATGCAATCGCCAGTCGACTTTGTGCCTGCATACGCAGACCATATGATGCGCCCATTAATGGTTGATACCATGAGGAGAAATGACAACGATGACCACATGTCCTCTTCAGGTCTCAGCCCAGCCTTTGGCCATGTTGGATTCGCTCACGGTGGTTCGATGGGAACTCCTGACGTGCTTTCTCCATTGTCGCTGAATTCTTCTGATCGCTACTACTCGAGTCATCTATCAAGCCCTATGAGCGCGGGACCACGAAGCTCGAATCCATTTGATCGTCAAAATAGCTATCAGACACTGTCACACTCGAGGCAACATGTCAGACCTTTGCAGCCTTTGCAGCTCCGAGAAACGATGTCGAGGTCAAGATCCGAGTCTTTAAATTCCCCTTTGAGATCCAGCATGTCCTGGAAAGGGGAAACGATAGACTATACCAGTTATCAAACGGGTCAACCTAGCCCTCAATTGAGTGGCCGCCAACAATCAGTGTATCAACCAGACCAAATTAGCAATACCACGGTCAATGCGCATCAATATGACGCGAACGCATCGTCTTGTAAGTCCCATGTTTTCAATAGTTCGGCAATCCCTGATGAAGATCACACGTGCTGACTCTTTTCATAGACACAAACATCCAGAGCTCTCCCTCTCACATGACGTATCCGGGCGCGCACGGTAGTTCGTCGCTGCAACAATCGTCGCCGTCTACCATGTCACGGCTACGAGCCTCATCTTCGGCTTTCCCACCAGGTCTAGATCTCCGTGCACAGTATCGAACGGTTCCGAATCAGAATAACTCGTCGCACGGCACCACACCACGTAGTAGTTCATTCGCACACTCCTTTACCGGTGGTTACGCGAGCGCGCCCCTTACTGCTCCAGTCGACTTCTCCCTTCCAAGGACGCCGATCGATTCAAGTCATGGCGGGAGGGATTTTTCGATCCCTCAGCTTAGTGCGCCGATGGCTCCACCTCAAGACTTCTCCAATGCCTACAACTCGAGTCTCAGTCCCGTCCGACCTTCTCAGAATGATCGAGATTTTAGTTCTCAGGTTCAGGGTGGCCAAAATAATGGAGATCAAGGCAATCAAGGTCAAGGCCAGGTCCAAGGCTCGATGCAAGTTGGCGATAATCAAAACTTGAGCGTAAATGCGGGCAACAGGAATAATGATGATAACACGTATTTGCGACCAGTGGAATATGAGACGGGACAAAAGCGCAAGCGGAGTTTTAATATGGCGGGCGGCTTCGAAAGTCCTTAAGTTGCCCTCGGGTTTAGACTGGCTGCTAGGCCTTAATATGTCGACTCGGTGCTATAAATGGTTTCCTTTTCTCGTGGACGAAATATACGACTTCAGTACACTCAAACGAACAAGATTTCCTTTCCTTTGATCAATTTGCGGGTGGGTCGGCAGGCAGGCGATTATATCACTCTCCAACGACCAGATCTTTTACGAAAGCATCTCTCGGCGGCGTTCTCCCACACTGGTGAATCTATCCATCAATCAATACCTACAGTTTCCTTAGTCAGATACGATCCAATATGAAGGCAATGTCGGATGTCGGATATCAGAACAATGAGCTCTTCACTTCTCCGCTCTTGCGAGCTAGTTTTTTCTTATTCAGATACCAGTGTTTTAGTAATTAGGCGGGATTAGGCTAGCTATCCAAAGTTATAGTATAGTCTTTACCTTTATATGCGGGCGGATTGTGTTCATCGCTTGGGCAAGATACCCATGATGTGTTTAGGAATGCAGTGGTAGGGAAAACTCAAAGAGGGCTGGGAGGAGGGAACAGGAGTGACTGGAGCGATTTATGTGTATAGCTTTTTCTTCTTCGCTTTATTATTTATGTATGAGCCAGCTTGCTGTAACGGCAGAGCCTGTAGATAGTTCAATTTTGATGTCCTTATAACTCAATCTTCGGTCTCGGTTCCTTGGTGTTCATTGTCGAGATGCATTTGGGACCTTATGGGGCTTGGTATACTGGTATATGAGGGACATTATTCTGTCTTGGATATCCAAAACTTATTCCTGCTTCACGAGCCCGAGGCTGGGAACGATGCCAGATACTCAAGATACACGAGGAATATACTTTGAACCCTCATTCTGGCTTTGCAAGTCTTCGGATACGACCCGGTCCGGGATTTCTCTATCTCAGACGCCGAGCCTCACTCTCCCAGGCCACATGGCACATCAACATCTGGCACCAACATGCAACTCAAGATGTCACAAATACTCTTGCTCTCTTATTGATATCTGGGACGAATTCGCAACGCGGAAGAGACTTTGGAGGAAGCGGCTAAAATGGACACGAGTTTGTTGATGTGTGAGGCGTTCTGGGACATCCAGCTGGTGGCTTGGTTGATTGAGTGTTGGTGCTGAGTCACTTGATCACTTGGTCTTACTTTCCCCACATGCGAATGTCTAAGATGCGCTCGGACATTTGTGCGATGCGCAACAGAATCTTGAATGTTTGTGTTTACATTGAAAATCTGAGTTTCTGATTGAGGTAATTGGAAGCGCGAATAATGGAACTTTGGGGAGTTGGTGGCTACGATCGGGTTTGTACAGTACGTGTTAGACAGAATAGGAAGGTGGAATTATAAAGCTTCGAGATGATGGGAGCTTAGGGCAATCTCCGAGCTTCAATGATCATTTTACAATCCATTCTTATCAGCCAAACAAACAAGTGAAGCAGCTGAATGTGCTCGGACGATTCGCAGCGATGTGCAACAAAGGGCGCCGGGTGAATACAATTGTTGAGATGCGTGTTTTCTCGTGTCGTTTGGATAACCTCGCTTCTAGAAGCTTGCACAGAACGCGCAGAGGTGTAAGCGAATGTAACCATATAGCATTAGACTATTCGCTGACTGCATACAGTATGTCATGCCTAATAGTCATAAAATCTGGGTCACATTAGCCTGCTCTCATCGTCACGTTGGTCCTAGCTCTCTGACTTACCCTTTCCCGCTCTTTTTCCCCAGCCATCCTGCATCAACCATTTTGCGCAACAGCACGCTAGGTCGGTACTTCGAATCCCCTGTTTCTTCGAACAGCACTTTCATGATGGCTAAGCAGGTATCAATGCCGATGAAATCCGCTAGCTGCAATGGACCCATCGGCACGTTGGTGCCGTTTTTCATGATAGCGTCAATGTCATCCCTTCCTCCAACACCAGTCTCTAAGCAGATAATGGCTTCGTTGATGTAAGGCATCAGGATCCGATTGGCGAGGAACCCAGGCGAGTCCGCAGATTGTGATGGGATCTTGCCCATGGCTTTGCAGAAGGCTATGGCTATATCAATTGTCTCCTGACTGGTTTGTAGGCCAGTGATGATTTCCACGCCTTTCTGTACTGGTACTGGGTTCATGAAATGTGTAGATATGACGCGAGATGAGGCAGATGTATCTTTTGGGTCTTTCGTTGTCGCTGCTGCGATCTTCGTTATAGATATTGATGATGTATTAGTTGCAAGGATTGCATGTGGTGGACATATCTGCGCTAGCTGTTCGAAGATGGACAATTTCAACGAAGGAATCTCGGGGACAGCTTCAATTACGAAGTCAACCTCAGAGAGGGGGTCCATATTCGTCGAAGTAGTAAGGAGGGATCGAATCTTGTCTGATTGCTCTTGTGTAATCCGCTCTTTCGAGACATCTTTGGCCAGCAATTTGTCTGCGAGTGAATGCATCAGCTAAACTTGATGAGCGAGTGGTTGCAGATGGTGTACCTGCAAATTTCAACCCTTTGTCGATGGAAGCTTGACTGGTATCAACTAAAGTAACAGGCACGCCTGCTTTCTGTGCAGCTACCAGTGCTATTCCAAGCCCCTACAGCTCGATCAGTAGCTATATTAATGCAAGAAAGATGTGCATCGAATTTACCATTTGGCCGGCACCTATGACGCCGAGACGCTCAACTTCTTGCGCGGCGACAATTGGGCTTGAGCTGAAGCATCTTGCATGCTTTGTGCTCTGGAGAAGCTGTCTTCGTAGTACAGGGGTAATCATCTCGCTGTCTCTGAGATCTGCAGTTGTTGAGAGCACAGAAACAAAGATCAGATGTCAAGCTCCCCAGATTTAAGCTTATTTCCTCCCCTCAGCCTCGGCTAGAGCTGTCTGCTCGGCGCGAGGTTAGCACTAGACAGGGGTACGCGTCCGATCGCGTCGGCTTTCGCCAACAACGTGTAAAGAGGTTTATGAAATCGACGAAATTTCGACGATTCAGCAACGCCCTCGCATTATGGATTTGGGTGATGGCAAAAGAGATGTGGTGGATCCTGAGGTGCGGGCTTATGTATCAAGTCTTGTTACCGCTGTAAGTACCATAAATACGCCATTGTTTGCTTTTCTGACGCGTTTTAGCTTGGAGGAAGTGGTGCAGACGAAGATGGCCGTTACGTCCTTGGAGACGATGCTCTGGCATGTCTGCGCGATCTCAAGAAATGGCTGAAGCTCTACGATGAGAAGGCGAATCGATTGGACGTTGCACGATGCCTGGCAGAATCGAATCTTGTCGGAGGAGACTTGCTACAAATCCTTGCGGCATGGCCAGAAAATGCTACGGAGGGCAGATTGAAGTCAAAAATTGCCCTGGCATGTCTTGAGCTTCTAGTGCCTTTGACGTGGCCGCTTGAGAAAGATTCGCAGACTATGACGGTCAACCATCATCGACATACTCCCTACCTCCAAATCGCTCAGCTAGGATACAAACGTTCTATTATCAATTTCGATGGAGCTCGAATACTGCATACAGCGGTCAGATGTGCACTACCGTCGATGGCAGAGGCTATGGGAGATCGTAGCACAAGAGATGAAGGCATTATCAAACTTCTTCTTTATTTCCTGCGAAATATTGCTATGATTGCACCACCCCCCAATGTACAATATGAGGGAGACGAGTCAGAAATCTCGAGATCCGCAACGATCGACGCATTCGATTATCAGGACATTTTCCATCTTTTATTGACCGTCTCATCGACCATGGGAGAAGAATTCAATACCCAGGATGTTGTGTTGTTGGATATCCTGTTCCATCTTATTAAAGGAGCTGATATCGAGAAACTATTCGTCGACGAGACTAAAGCCGATAATAGCAAGATTGACGAGTTAAAAAGACTGCGTCAAAAAGAGGCCGCCATGTTGAGGAGTTATCAAATAAACGCCCCGACCAGGCACAATCGATTTGGCACCATGGCTTGGATGCAGCGAGAAGACTCAAAAATGACCACAATCTCTGGCCAGTCTGCGATAATAGACAGCACGCGGAGCTTAGCAAAGATGGATAGTACTAAGAAGTTCAAGCCACCAAGGAAAGCACTGAAAGGAGAAAAGGGACCTTTGGATTTTGATACTCCAGTCATGCTAAAAGTTCAGGCGAACAAGCATCTCCGTGCTTTCGTGGAGGAATTCCTAGACGCAGGTTTCAATCCACTTTTCAACCATATACGCAAAGCTATCGACCGCGAAGCGGAGCGCATACTAGAATACCACCCAAGGCAATTCTTCTACCTCGTATCTTGGTTCTTGGAGGCAGAGAGAGTACGAAGGAAGAGTAAGAAGCCTTCAAAAGGCCAGAAACCCGAAGAATTGGACAGTTTCGCACTCGTTGCGAGTGTTCTCAACCAGGAAATGTTCGTCACCTTGAATAGAACAATGGACTTCTCATTTGAGAACAAGTCATGGCAGGATTTGAGTGCTGCCATGAAATGCTTTACCCAGATCCTTCTCACAGTCCAGGAAATGTCTGAGTCTCCTTTGGAAGAAGATCAAGAGATTGCTGAAAATATCCTGAACAGAATCTTCTACGAAGAAACGACGCATGACAGAGTGGCGAACATCACGCGTACTTACAAGGACCAGGGTTTCGGCTACCTTGATTCGTGTACGGACCTTGCTCACAATTATTTGCGGATCCTGGAGCAATACTCAAAACAGAATGTGGACATGCAAGTCCGATCAAGGAGAAGAGTGCGGCGGAAGAAGAAGGCTGCTAGAGCAGCCGGAGAAGAGCAAGGTGACGATAATGTTATCGACGAATCAGACGGCGAAGACGAATCTAGAGCAGAAAAGATTTCCCATGAACGCAAATTCGACTTCAAGCGGTTTGCTTCCAGATTCGTTACCCAAGGCTGCATCGACACATTCGTCACGTTCACCGCATATTACAATGATCTCAAGCCCGCGCAGCTCAAAAGATCCCACAGGTTTTTCTATCGTGTTGCATTCAAGCAGGAGATGAGTGTAATGCTTTTTAGAGTTGACATTATTGCACTTTTGCACAAAATGATAAAGGGTCCTGAGGGTCTAGATCCCCAGAGCGGCTGCTACAAGGAGTGGGATGAACTTGTCAAGCAGATTCTCAAGAAATGCATAAGGAAAATGCAAGAACGGCCCGAACTTGTGGTTGAAATGCTCTTCTCGAAAATTAACAGCACAGCACACTATCTAGAATATGGGTATGAGAAGCAGACCGTTTCGGCGAAACCAAGAGCCGCGGCTGAGCTCGAAGTGAAAGGTGATAAAGAATGGGAGGAGCAAGTTGCCATCGTCGTTGGTGCGATGCTCGACCGAAATGAAGGGGAGCATCTTCAATGGGTCAAATCACAACTCTCTTCTGCTGAGAGCGAGAGAAAAAATTGGGAAGGAGCAAATACAGCTCGGCCGTTAGTGGAGAAAGATCCTCTTGTCGAGACGGATGAGACACCTGTGGCTACTGTTGAGCAACCTGCTGCGCCAACCATTTGTAAGTTTGTTGTGCCATCCACGTTGCGATACTTTGCACTCATCTCTGCGCAGTGGTCAAACCAGACAACGATACTCGAAGAATTGCGTTGTTCAAGAATGGACATCTGCGCCTACTCATGAAACTAGTTGGACTCCGACGAATCGGCGAGGAAGACGATCCAGAGGCGTCGTGGAGTATACCATCTTCTTTAACAGCAGATCAGCTGAAAGAAGCGCTTGATCTTATCAAGAAGTCTGAGTTCAGTCCTCCTACATTTGATGATGGCCAAGAAGCTGGGGACTTCATTCGGCGCAAGTCGGCGGGAAATGCAGCTCGGAAGAAAGCTGTTTTCGACGATGAGGACGACGGTATCGACAACGATGATGAGGAAGAATTTCTATTCCCTGCAGGTGGTCCAACAGCTATGAAAAAATCCGAGGCTCTGAAGGCTCTGAAATCAAGGAGGCGACGAAGAAAAGAGGGCTCAGAGGATGAGGGTAGTAGCTTGACCGATGAGCAGCTCCAAGCACGAGCAGAAGCTCGCAGACAACGAGAGTTGGAAAAGCACCGAAAGATCAAGAGTGACTTGTACGTCCACGACAGTGACGAAGAGGGTGACGAGGAACGTGATCGGATATTTTTCGAACAGGAGGAGAAGATTCGGGAACGTACAAAGATCACTATCATGAAAGAATTACTTGGGGTAGGGAAGGATAAAGAGTCTTCCAACAAGACCAAAGGAAAGAAGCGGCAATCGAATGCCATCTCAGTTGATAGTGAAGAGGAGGACGACCTTCCCATCACGGAAAGGAGGAAGCGCCAAGCAAGCGCTATCTCGGATGGAAGCGATGAAGAAGGACTCGGAACTGAAAGATCCTCATCGGTCGCCCATGATGACGGTCTCGTTGAATCGGATGAAGAAGCAACCGACACGCCTCTATCCAGTCCTCACCCGCGAACATCGACATCCAAAAGGAGAAAAGTCTCAGGTGATGAGGAGCCTGCATCGCCGGAAGTTCCAGCTCCTAAGCACACTGCAAAGAGTAATGCTATGGTGTTAGACGACGATGAAGATGAAGATGAAGATGTTGCGCCCGTCTCTCGACCCGCACGACAGAGAATTCGGGCGGGTTTTATTGTCGATAGTAGTGATGAAGAATAATAATTATGTTTTGTTGGATACTAGGGACAGGACGGCGTTAGCTTGTCGGAGGATGATTATTCTGGAATAGGGTCAAACCCAAGTCGAGGCGTTCTCTCAATGTATGTGCCTGTCAACAGAAGTTAGGATGATTAACGAGGTATTGGAAGTCTGAAGACTTTCCGAACAGTGAGAGAATTCAGGATTGAGGCATGTTCAGCCTTATCGCCCATCAATATTCCCAGCCTTCCCACCGTTCATGCAGCCTTGCTTGCCCCTTCCCAGCCTCGCGCTAGCTTACAGCGGTGCAATTAACTAGTGCGAAACTTGAAAATTTGGCGAGAACATCAAAAAGTGTGAAAATCGATGAAATCGCCAAATTCTAATGACAAGGGCAATTGATTTTGCCCTTTTTCCACAACTCT
>VXCB01000103.1:0-141934 GCA_009613015.1 Mollisiaceae sp. DMI_Dod_QoI
TTGGAGGTCCTGGTTCTCCATCTTGAAGTCTTTGAGTATCCATTTGAGCCTGGGAAGGGAGTAGATCCAATGGTGCTGGGCTTGGGTTTCATTACAAGAACTGGGAGTTGATACAAACATCATTTTAGAATACGATATCACTTAAATTCAGTGGATAGATCGAGCTAATCTTCTTTCTAGTGAATATATCTCCAGCATTTTGCAGCAATGATAATACTACACGTGATTTCTAGGGGTGGCAGAACTTAGACCGCCTACCAGAAGCGGCTAGATCGAAAGCGACTTTCGTCAATTTATACGGTAGTTCGGCTTCAGTCAAAGGTGAAAACATCTTCTCCATTCCTGCTTTTATAATATTAATCGTTCTCATGGCGTGCGCATTCATCGAGTTGTGCTCGGGAGCATTGATGTCTGTGGGCTCGTCTACGGTAGAGCTTTCGTCTGATCTTTTGCTGCCATGGCTGTTTGTCGGTGAGATTAAAGGTGCTGGTATATGAAACCCCATGATCACACGATGCACAGCTTAGACTCACAATGTATATTGTACAGCAAGTAAGCGATGACAACTAAAGGTTCCATTGAGGATGGATTTTTAGGATAATAGGCGAACAAAGGTTCGGTAATGCTCAGTGCTCACGAACTCGAAGTGCTTGAGATGAAGACAATGAGATGTTTGAGATGTCATAAAAACAAAGAAAATCTTTCATGGCTACACTCCGCATCAGGTAAATACTGCAATCGAACTCAATTAGCGATGTTCATTAATCATACGCTTTATGATAGTGTCTTTGGGAGCTGAATTGTGATATCTCAGTGGTTAAGCGGAGAAAAAGGGGCACCACGTGACATCCACCATCTCATTGTCTCCTGCTACAAAATAAGGCAACGAAATAGGGGCTAGTCGCGTCATACATATGAAAATATGAAATGAAAGTCGCCTTGAATCAAGTTAATAGGAGATGCATTGCTCGGATAGAGACAGTGGCCTTAAGTATCCAGGATCGTGAGATTCCGAGAGATCTTCCATCTATCTGTTCCGAGTATGAAGCTAACAGGAAGCTATTACTTCCAGCAATCCACACCTTTTAGCCATCGGAAAGCATTTGATGTGCACTTATATTGTTTGACCTAAAAGATGAGCCTGTGGTGATTCAATTTGCGCGACTGCGCATGTCAGAGCGGGCATCAAATGTTCTGTCCTCACAGTCGACTCAAGTCTTCATTAATTCCTTCAGGACGCTGACCCTATACTAATCCTGCAGTGCAAATAAAAAGTGGCAGTAGGTTGCGTACCTCTTGTGGGAGGTCATTAGCATCAAGTATTATTCTAGAAGATTGAGCAATGTTCCACGCCAACATCGTGCACCCGTCAGGGCTCTTCCGAATATGCGCTCCTATCAGAAATAGCCGAAAGAATAGCAGACGACGTAGCGTCGGATTTGGTGACATTTCCCCACAAGAGCGCCGCTGATGTTGTTGATCACAACTGCCATTTCATGATGGCATGTGGCAGCGATGATCCTGTCCCTTTTTGCGCGTGGGATCCCCACAACCAATTGCCGCCCTCCCCGTTCTAACGAGGCTCTTGTCTTTTCTTGGCAAGAATCAACGAATATCGCCGCAAAATCCATATGCGCTCCAATTAGAACTCGATATTGACATGGGGCAAGTATCGAACCGAAACTACGTATGAATGCTTCCTGGGGATGTGGAGAGGTGAGAATCAGGAAATAGAGAAACTTGCCACAATTATAAAGTAGCCTTCGAGCACGATCAGATATTGTCCCTCAATCTTTTTTCTTGCAAAATAATTCTCCATTTTGGTTTTTTTAAGTTGCCCATCATGAAGGCTCTTTTCCACTTCCCAAAGATCACCAATGTCTACTTTCTCGCAGCAATTGCGACGGTTGGTGGCATGCTGTTGGTTCACCATATCATCACGACAAACGCAAAAATTAACACAATGCAGGTTTGGTTTTGATATCTCGTCAATGTCAGCAATTATCGGAACACAGCAATATATCGACTACTTTAACAATCCCCAAGGAATTACCCAAGGTGGCATTGGTGCAGCACTTGCAGGGGGTTCCGTGATTGGTGCAATTATGGCTGGTCCTGTATCCAACAAAATCGGCCGTCGAGACACTATATTCTTCGCCTGCTTGTGGTGGCTTCTTGGAACAGCTCTGCAAACTGCTTGCAACGGCATTGCAATGCTGATCTGTGGTCGCTTCATCAATGGTATTTGTGTTGGAATTACCTCCTCTCAGGTCCCTGTCTACTTGGCCGAAATCGCAAAGAAGGATTCTAGAGGTTCGATTATTGTCATCCAGCAATGGGCCATTGAATGGGGTATCTTTATTATGTACTTTGTGGGATATGGCTGTTCGTTCATCAACGACACTCCGACCGCGTCCTTCAGAACAGCATGGGCTATCCAATTCATACCTGCTATTATCCTTATGATTGGCATCCCATTCCTCCCGAGATCACCTCGATGGCTCGCAAAAGTCGGACGAGAGAAGGAAGCTATTCAGATTCTTGCAGATATTCAAGCTAAAGGCAACATCAACGATCCACTGGTCGTCGCGGAATGGGAAGAAATCACTACCATCCTAGCGGCAGAAAGAGAAGGACAGAAAGGGTGGCGACGTTTCTTCAAGAACGGAATGTGGAGACGGACGCTTGCTGGTACCTCTGTTCAAGCTTGGCAACAGCTCAGTGGCGCCAACGTAATGACATACTATGTTGTATACATCTTCGAAATGGCGAACTTGACTGGAAACACAGGTCTAGTATCTTCTGGTGTCCAATACGCCATCTTCATAGTTGGTACAGCCGCAACATTTTTCTTCATCGACAAGACAGGTCGTCGACCACTCCTGGTAAGTTGACTTGATTCCACGAAATCCATCATAAGAAATCACCTAACATACTGGTTCGTAGATCTATGGTGCCCTTGGTATGGGCGTATGCATGTTCGTCGTCGGTGGCGTCCTTGGAAGCTACGGCACCTATCTTCCAGATGGATTGAAGGGCAATCTCAGTGTAAGGGTACAGGTAACAGGCTCGCCTGCATACACAGTCATCGCATTCTGCTACATCTTGGTTCTCATCTACTCACTTACACTGGCACCAATCGCTTGGGTATATGCAGCTGAAGTCTGGTCTCTGGAAACGCGAGCTACGGGTATGGCTCTTGCTTCCGTAGCAAACTGGTAAGTTTTCACCACCTCTCAATTCTCAATACCAATACTGACTTGGATGATCAGGCTCTTCAACTTCGCAATCGGCCTCTTCATCCCACCCGCCTTCCAAAATATTTCATGGA
Source organism: Mollisiaceae sp. DMI_Dod_QoI (assembly GCA_009613015.1). Lineage (NCBI taxonomy): Eukaryota > Fungi > Ascomycota > Leotiomycetes > Helotiales > Mollisiaceae > Mollisiaceae sp. DMI_Dod_QoI. Next base: position 3,332 of record VXCB01000103.1, read on the forward strand.
AGCTCTTTATCATTTTCGGCACCCTTTGTTTCGGTGCTGCCATCCAAGCGTTCTTCACATATCCCGAGACTGCAGGCAAGACACTTGAGGAAATCGAACTTATGTTCCGAAAAGGCGGACCAAGACCTTGGAAGACGAAGCCTGGTGACAGTCTACTTGATCAGCGGATTCAGGAAATGGCTGAACATGGTACAAAACATGGAGGCATTACCGACGGTATGGCAGAGGAGAGGATGGAGTATGGTGAGAAGAGTGCTGTTTAAATCTTGAAAATTGACTGTGAAGACACTATATTTATGGAACATTATGGGATATTAGTAGTACCTAAAGTGGATAAGTCTCTGCCAAAAATCTTGGCATCGAGAAAGAAATTTGATACCCCTTTAAATCACGTGATAGGATACTTTTCCATCGATACCTACCTGTGAAAAGTATAACTGTAGAGAGGAGATTCAATTGAGACTAGCTGGAAGCAGACAGAGATGCCATTCTCGAGAAACGACAGAATGAAATAACATTTAGCAATTTGGTACTCAAAATTTTTAAGGTCATCCTCGTTACCCCGCTACCCCACCCTCCTATCACTTCGCACCACCAATACCCGCATAGTACAACTTGAAAGCAGACGCCTTAAGTGCAAACACTCCATCATTTCCAATCATATTTATCGGACGCCAGAAATTATCATCAAAGAAACTCAACAGTCCCTGGTAAGTGTTCAATCCAGTCGGCTCCGTGTTGCCCCACGGATTCCGGAGCACGATATACTCCTTTCCACTCTGGAATGCCCATCCGAGAACAGTGTAAGCGTGATTCGCAACGATATTACTACCGTTGTATTGACTACCTGTAGAATAGGTCCAGGCCACCATTGGAGTTATGGTCTTATAACTCAAGGAGTTTGCTCGCACGATGGTCCACAACTGCTCAGGAGTGCGGGCAGCAGTGTCGTAATAATATGGTTTCTTGCCGGTAAGTTGACCACATGCCTTTGCTGCATCGCCAAATGCCAAGGTTGTGATATCGGGCTGATCAGTAGTGTTCTGGGTAGTCCATTTCGCGAATGCTTTCTCGTAGACGTCGGGCCAGATCTCGCCACCTTCGCGGGAGCGACAGTATAAGATGTTGTTGGAGGAATTGACTATGACGGCGTCTGTTGCCTCTACCATCTTGGTTGGTGCATCGCGGCCACCTGGCTGGCTGTAGAATTGGATGGCGTTGGTGTGACTGATGTCGTCTGTTCCGGTAGAGCGATTCCTTTCGACGATTGCGTAGGGATCAGCCCAAGCCACAGCCGCGAGGGCTGCGATGAGCCAACAGTCTGCCAAAGCTCCTTGGACAGGATCATTGAACTGAGTCGAGTCTTTGAAGAATTCACCGATGTCCTTCCAAGAGTATCCGGGAGGAGTCCACCCGACGGTGGGGCCACTACCAGTACGAGCGGCGTTGGAGACGATGTCGAAGATAGGTCTCGGCATTTAAAGATTCGTTATCTTCACTTTCAAAGGAGGCGGCGCTTCAAGCACGAGATTGATCTTGCCCTTATCCAGCCAAGCTTGTTGAACAGGAGCACTGGCAATGTCCTTTATGCCGAATTGTTGGAGATCAGAGACCTTCTTGATAATGCTGAAACTGGGAGTCAAGCGGTCAACGTCTTTCAAGAAAGTCATCTCAGCAGGCTTGATAATCTCTGTCTGGCCTTCCTTGTTGAGTACAAGGCCAGCGTAGATCGGAGAGTTGAACTTCATGTCGAAGAGCTCATTGTAGTCAGTTTCTAAGGCATCTGAGACAACTTTGGCTGTTTCTGGAAGGGACCAGTCGAGTGTCTTGCCGAGGACTACTTCAGCTAGTGCATAGGGATTGATTGCACCGATATTGAGATTCTTTGGAGGGGGGTCAGACTCAGGCATCGTGCCTGGTCCAGTCTCTGGAGGCGGCTGCATGGTGGTAGACATGTTGATGAAAGATAGGATTGTCTCAAAAATTGAAAGCTGAATTGAAGATTGGATATTGCAGACACTCTTCTTCAAGACTTGAAAAGTTCTGGAGGCGCAATTGACTTCACAGCGAGACTGTCGAGCTTTTATAGTCGAGCTGTGCCGTAGCATCTCAGCTTGCAGGATTGAAAGCCAAGCCAAGCCAAGTGCGTGTGTCACTTTCAGCTCGTGTGGCACACTTGCACTCACGACATCGAAACAGTATTTTCATGCCTTCTCAATAAAAAGTTTCACCAAGATGCTCCAATTGACCTATAGACTTCCAAAAACAACGAGATTAGGCAGAAACGTCTCAAAAAGTGTTTCAATAGTGATTATTGGCACGATCTCGACACGATCTCGAGAAGTCATGCTCAGCTGGATTTCTTGGCATTAGATTCTTTGGTGTTACTCGGCGTTGCGTGATAGGAAGGCTGAACATTAGAAGGAGACGTTGATCACAACCATGTGATTCAACATTGACACATCATGCAAAGCCACAAAACAGAGTCACAGACTCGAAGCTCCAAGTGAGCCATTTAAAATATTATTCGGGCGGGGTGTTACACAGCGTCGTGTCCGTGAAGCCACGGATTCGGAAAGTTCCATCTTGGCCACAGCTGCGACTGGTACTCGTCAGCCCTACCATCAGCTGAGAAACTAATAAAATGCACAACTCTTGGATTTGGGGGACCACTCGCGATCTAGCTCTCTGTGATAATTCACTGCTGCCATGATTGGTGCCTGATACTGAACGGACATCAACTCCTTTCTGAAGTGTGCTGCCTACGAAGGTGAATTAATTACTTCATCGGACTACACATCCTGGTGTGGCATTCTCGAAAAATCACTTTCATTCGACGATAATCTCATACGTCATATGAACTAAAATGCTCTCTAGGTGAATCTGCTAGGAAAAATTTCTGAAGTTGTAGAGAGCCAACGAATATATAAGGGACCGTTGAAGACTTGCTCGAAGAACAACGACTCAAATCCGTCAACTTTGTCTCGTATCCCTCCCGTTGACCTTGGCTGGGTGACGACAAGCTCTACTAATTCGATATCACTACGAGACAGCTGACTCCAGGATTACTGGCAAGTCAGAAGATCGCGCCCAAGAAGGAGCCTTCTGCTGATATCGGAAATGCTACATGGTTTGACAACAAAACCGCGAAACACTCGGACGAAGCTTTCATCCCTTGTCAAAAATCTTCAGATGAAAAAATTTGACCCCATTAACGCACAGTCTTTATGCATCCGAATCTCAAAGGAACTTGACAGTGAAGAAATACATGATAACAAGAACAAAATTTACTAGAAGATCTCTTGTATTTGTGGCTGGTAAAGAGATTTAAAGCAAGCGCAAGACACTTGTCGCTTGAGGCGAAACCGTAGCAAGTAGTGAGAGAAGCTGGAACCACATTGGTGGTAGACCCATGCGACATCGTCAAAGTCAGGATTTGTTAATGATGGTTCGTCCTGCCGACACTTGTGAGGATTTTATACCCGCTCCGCCCCGCTCCGCGCAATTCACTCTGTATACTTGCTTAGGCAAAGAAGTGAATGTACATGGCTCATACTGGCCTACCTTTTTGGCCTGAGAATTAAGAAAGTGAAAGGGTACAGTATATATTCTAACCCGCCCCGCTCCGCGCAATTCACTTTTGATAATTAGGAGAGGTAAATATATATAACTTATTTTAGTCTACCTTTCTTACAAAAGTAGGAAATAAAGACAAATAATATCTTTCAAAGATTTCCAAATTACCTTGAGAACCAAGACGGACTTTGTATATTATACACAAATTTAGGCATGTTACGAGGATGTAATACTGAAGGTATAGTATACAGTGATGACTTATTTACTATGCATTTTGCTGCATCCTTCATACACAACTATAGGAGAGAAGATTATTTCGGTTATTGTCTAAAACATTCATTACTTTGATCTAAGCCTTAATGAAGACTTGACGATAAAGAAACACCCGATAGCAAAAACAACATAATGCCAAATACACAAGCAAGAAGAAGGTGCGAGGGAAGGAGCCCTCAAGGGCTAGGACAGTTGTATTTAGCCTCCTAGTAGTAGTAGTAAAACAATCGTCTTTCTGTCTAGTAGAGTATGTACCCACAACGTCCGTCCAGGACTCCTTTGTAACAACTTTAGTAGCAACACCTAACAGATCCTAATCTAGCTCTGAAATTTCTAGTGTCTAACTAGGAGTGGCAGTGCTGAGTCAGCCTCCGATACCTAACTGATATTTGCTCCTATCATTTCCAGATTTGTAGGAGTAGGAAATGAAAGTCCGTCGCTTGTTGAGTGTTTTTGAGAAATAGAAAACTTGATGGAAGCTCAGACAATCACACCTGATTCCTTAGCTACTTAGCTACTTGGTGGCTTGCTTTCTAGACAAAACAGCATTAAACTCTCGCTCATGCCACAATGGGAAGATATGTTCATTTTTCTAGCTTCGAGAATTGGAAATGTGCTTTGATAGATTGTTAAAAGGGAATACTATTCTCCTCAGTATGCAAGAATGAACTGCATTGCAGAGCCCGGAAACTGAATGAGTATCGATTCACACAAGATTCGCGTTGATGAAAAGCAGGAAGCGGAGGCAGATATTGCTTATGATGATACTGACGAACAAATGCAGAAGCACGATGGAGGCATCTCGATGAAAAAGTTAGATTTGCCAAAAGAAGGGAACAGAACGTTCTCAGAATGCGCTTTTTGGCAATTTGAGCATCGATCCATCGCATTCATAGCCTTTTCCTCATCAGGCAAGAATGGATTGCTGCGAGAAAGTCCAATGAATAGCATGGGCACGTGATCGTCTAACCTCCAAATGTCTCACTACGTCCCAAAATCTGCCTCGTCCATCTCCACCGCTTCCAACATCCAGAACCTCATCCCACGACATCGCCAATTAGACCCTCTCTTTTCTCTCCTCCTGGTGCCTTGGCGTTCCCATTTTCTGGTCCACGATCCCTGAACATGCAGCAGCCGTGCGCCAAGGCTCCTAAATTAAGCATATCGGCGCATGCGACAGGGCAGTGTTGGTTGCCAACCGAACCCCTTCATGGCAGGGAAACACTAACCTCACGTCTGGCCTTGAAGCCCGCCTTTTCGATCCTTCGCGTCGCCCCAAAACAGCAGGCTTTGATTGCAGGAGCCCCAACTTGCGTGAGTCTAGTTGACATGGCGTGCACTCAGCCATGTCACGTCCGGGATAGGACGAGATTGCGCGCGGGGCGTCCAGCCTGGGGATTGGGCGGATCGAGAGCGAACTGAGCGGGAGCGTGATATGTTAGGAGATCGTGCAGTGAGGCTTCAGCCGCTTGACTGCGCCTTTCTTCTTCTGTTCTATTGATTCTTTTCACGATACTTTTCGTTCTTATAGAGAGCTGAGGGACCTGGAGAGAGAGGGACTCGATCTCCATCTTTTTTTTTTCCACGGCAGGAAGTCCGAGAGGTACGGAGCTCGACGATATCGCGAGCGCACGAGAAAAGACCGAATGGCTTCCCATCATGCCCACGCGCCCTGGCGCAAAGCAATGCTCATTCCCTTCTGGACCGTACAGCTTCTGCTCGAATTGCTGGAGCTGGCACTTCTTGGACTAGCAGTTGGATTCATAGTTAGATGGGAGCACGACAATGACGAGTTTATTGTGAACCGTTCTCAAGCCAACGTGTACGACACCTTTATCTACTACCTTCATCCAAATATTTACTGACCAAATGTCAGTATTATCTCTGTTTGGATCGCCATGTTGGCAATCTGCCTCATCCTAACAATCACCGAAATCGTTCTCCTGGCACGCCACAAACTCAAGCCGAAGACATTTGTCATACTCAACACCCTCAAAAGCACAATCTGGACTGTGATTTTCATTCTTGACATCGTCTCCTTCGTTGACAACAATTCACGAACTGTTTCTTTCGGAGGGTTAATCATCGAGGGCGTTTTATGGTATGCCTCTTCCTCTCCATCTTCCCTTCATACACTCCTGCAGACTGGCAATAGCTAAGAGAAGCACTAAACAGGCTCTGCTTCATCATCCCCCTCATCTACGGCTCCGTCATTCTCCATCGCGCCCGCCATGGCGACATCTATGCCCCCGTCGTGGATCCCCTCGCGAACCCCAACGAAGTCCTCCGCGAATACCCCTCTATAACAACTCCCTATGCCGGTTACAGCGCTAAAGCCTACTCGGCACCAGATATCGAATCGCAACCAGGCGGACAGAGAAGAGCGAGTTATAATCATGAGAGAGATACGCGCTTTGAGGCGATGAGGAATTCGAGTTATGGGAACCCGAATGAGGGGTTAGGTTATACGCCGTATAGTCCGTCGGATGTAGGGTATAGAGGGACGATACCTACCAGTGAACTTGCAGGAACTGGAAGAGGGAGTCCGGAAGTTCCACAGGTTTTTGTACAACATCACGATGGGGAAGCATATGAGATGGACACTAGTAGGAGGGAATTGAGATAGGAGCGTTTCGTGTTCGGGTTCTATTTCGGTTGTGGATAAAAAAAAGTGAGGATTGGTTGCGTATACCTCGAGGCAATGCTTCTATTGTATATTTTTGGTAGGGATTTTGTGTATAGCGACTCGACATTTACATGAGTGATAGCATGGTGCTTGGTTGGACATAGGATGCGAACTCGAATTCACGAATACCCTCTCAGATCCACTTTTCGAGCCTCCAGCTCTATGTGTATCTGAACGGTAAGGCCACTGCAGTGAATGACTGTTCTATACTACGTCTCAACGAAAGTTCTCCAATTCAGTAATGGTCCCAATTTGCACACAGTCTCACCTCCTCCTAGCCAAGGTTAATAGCATATATATACCTCCACCTCTTCTACCACAAGGAGACAACCCCTCAAGCCCAGAAGGAAAAGAACACCGAGATCGGCAACGTCGCTTGACAATCCTCAACTCCGCAAAGTAGATCTGCTCGAGACATCCCATCCCATTTCATCCCATCATCAATATCTGGAACTAACTCAACTAACATGCTTTCCACCAATATCTGGATAGTGATAATCATTTAAAATAGTTGACAGCTGTGAGTGGGTGTCTGGATTTCTATAAAATGCATCAGACGAATGTTGCGGGTAGTGTTGAGAACCGTAATCTACCTAATATCCTGCGAATTATTCACTAAATGCATTAGACGAATGTGCATTTGATGTTGACAACCGTCTATTAATGCCTTATATATGCAAGTTTAAAGTTGTTAAGTATACAAGATTTGGAGTAGATAAAGAAATCATTTCTTGTGTTTGATATATGCTTGCATCTATTTTTACAGGTAGTACTATCGGAATCGTGGTATTTGGACTGGAAATGCCTTGTATGAGTAGTAGCTGGCTTTTGCTTGCTTTTATAGCAGAGGAGATACTGAAACGTCAGCTTGCTGCTCCCGTGGATTTCTAATACCAGGACTGTGATTCATGATATGTTAAGCATTGCCTGATCGCTCCTTCCATTTTAGCTATATATTATTAAAAGAAGTTGCTAGTTCTTCACTTATTGGATTACAAAGTCTCGAAAAACTTTATGCTTCTCCGACTTTAAAGTCTAGTCTATCTATTATTAAGCGTCTTTCTTGTTCATTTCTTGGGTATACAGCAATTGAGACATTATCTTGTAATTGGGCAAAAACAACGTTCCATGATTTCTCTCAAGGAACTTGGGTTGAGCTCTGGATAATGAATTTGAGATATAATTTGTTGATGTGGAGTATAAGCACAAGTGTTAACACGACTGTAAATTTCTAAAAGTACTTGGAATATATAATTTATAGCCAAAGCATATGAGGCTGTCTTGGACTTTGCTAAAGTATTAATAGCAATCACTGCCACTTGACAAAAACGAGAGAAGTAAGCAAGAGTCTGTACTGCACAGAGGAGCCTGTAAGAGGAGAATTTGATAGTGCAGCTGCATAGGTAGGGCATTCATGGCTGCTTAATAGTATTTGCTATCTTGGCAGCAGTTGCTCCTTCCCATTTTATTTGCCTGCCTCGCCAGTTGCAGCGCCTCGCTTGCATACAATGCAAAAAAGTGTTTGCATGCTCTTTTCCTATGAAACACAGCATAAAATGGCAGGAAACTTTTGCAAACAGCATGGACAGCAAAAAAGATTGAGAAGAAACGACTGGATTCGAACCAGTGAGACACAAGTTCACAATCGGGAGGCATCCCTAAAGTGCAGCATCCACTACACAGAAGTGACAGAACTCCTACCCTCGACCTTGCAAGAATTACGGGATGAAACCAACCCCCTTAAGCAAGTTTGTGTGTGGGCCATTTTGACAATTTCTTGTCACGGCAACGTTTCATTTTGTGTGGGACATTTTTGCTTATTGAAGTTTATTAAGGGTGTTTAGGTGGGGTAGCACAGTAGAGTCGTGGGCGTGGAGATGGAAGGTGTGAGATTGAGGAAGGAGCATTGCGGAAGAAAGCGGAGGCAGGAGGGGATGTGGCTCGGTACCTGCTTTAGAACCAAAATCGAGGGAACAATCCTTCAAAATCTCGGGATTCAGAAACGAGGTAGTGAGAGATAATGGTGAGACATGTGATTGAGTTGATGGAGAGGGTATGAAGAAGAATGAGGATGCGAAATTGGACGAGCAAGCCTCCCTGGCTGCATTGCAAAAAGAGAATAGGAATGGACGGCGAGACTGATCATGAGGAATGGATACGGCTACAGAAAGACGATGAGGGACTTGACATAATTTGTGCAGAATGTTGATATAGGAGTCATAAGACATCTGGGAAAGTAACAACATCGAAGATAAGGTGCGGGGTAGCAGTGTTGGAAATTGCGGGGTAGACGAAAGGGATGGGAATGCAGAAGAGAGCATTCTGAGCATATAAAGGTAGTGGCCTAGATAATGATATCAGATACCTAGTCTCAAATGAGCACAATTGAAAAGGAATTTAATCATTTTTGAGCTGGTTTTTATAAAGTTGAAATTCCATGATCCCGCGCACAAATAGTTGTATCGTGACACGAACTTCCGAGTTCGACTTCGCCTGGAAATTTTCGCAACAATAAGCCAATGCAAATCTCTGTACACCCTCCAATCACTCATCCCCACCTATCAAGACCTACGCTTTGCATGTACAATTGATATGGGTATTTTGAGTTTTCTTATGTTTTGCACGTGGTTGATCAGGTGACTCGCTAGGGACCGGACGAAACCAAATCGCTAACCGAAGCCATCCACGCCTCACACGCCTGCAACTATAATCCAACGACATCAACAGCAACTCGGATCCGGCCTCCTCTATGTCTGCAAGGTCCAGCCAGACTTTATCCTATCAGCACACTACTTGCAGCTGCTCCTGTTACGTAGTATGCGGCATGTCTAGGCAATCGGACTTGAACGAACATCACGCGCCGCTCGCTGTCATACGATGCTCCGAGACTGGCAGCTCAACGGCCTTCGAGTCGCCACAACATCCACCAGCATGACTGCAGTCCCCATGCACAACGACGTAGGGAATCTACGTTCGGTGCCTTTCAATTATACTCTCCCTATCCCTAGCTATCACAATCTCGTTCCTCAACCTTTTACGTCTCATTTGGGGACATCCCAGACGGATGTGCCCGGCTTATGACACTGTGGAGAGATCTGAAGCCGAAGACCTCAAAATTTTCCCGAGCGTGCATAGAAAAATATTTACAGCGTCTCAATGGTGGGCTGTTGTTTGAAATATTTTTGCACGACAGCACATGTTCTCCAAAAGTTGTCACGCATTTCTCTCCCTATATGTTTGCGTTTTCCTTTGCGCAAGTAGATCAAATCTTGGCCATTTAAATTGCAATTCCAAGCCTTGAGAAACCTCATTTGGATTCGCTTCAATCATTCTCAATATGGGCGAAGAACCAAAGAATGAGGAGCCTGTCACTGACAGGGATTTATCTCCACACGATACCCCCGAAAAGGTCAACACTTCATCGTCCGTTGGACGCTCTCTTCCCGTGCGCATCTTTGATAGCTTTCGCCGAGATCCCAATCAGAAGGTTACTCCCTCTGGCGAGATCGTCGATTTGAAACTCGAGCATGGCCATAGTGATAGTTACGATGTCGAGTCAGCGGTTGCCAATGTTGCAAAATCACCCCTGCAAAGGAAGCTAGAGGCTCGACATTTACAGATGATTGCTATTGGAGGATCTATTGGTTTGTCTAATTAATTCCATCTTGCCCCGGCAGTTCTGACTTGAACAGGAACTGGACTGTTCGTAGGGTCTGGCAAAGCTCTCGCCGCTGGGGGTCCCGCCTCCCTCCTCATAGCATTTAGTCTCATTAGTTTCATGCTTTACTGCACCGTCTACGCTTTAGGAGAATTGAGCTGTCTCTTCCCTATTGCGGGAAGTTTTAGTGCGTTCGCAACACGATTCTTAGATCCTGCATGGGGATTTGCTATGGGCTGGAACGTAAGGATGTTCAAATATTCCACCTTATTTCGGATTTTCTAATGGAATAATAGTACGCGCTTCAATGGATGGTAACTCTCCCACTAGAAATTGTCGCTGCAGCTATCACAATCCAATACTGGGACTCGCCCATATCGTCTGCTGTTTGGGTCACTATTTTCTTAGTCTTAATCATCTCAATCAATCTGTTCGGTGTTAGGGGTTATGGAGAAGCAGAATTTTGGTTCGCTCTTGTAAAAGTTGTGGCTGTTATCGGCTTTATGTAAGTCGTTTCTAGCTCCTTTCATTTCAACACGTTTTGTTTAAATGCTGACTCGCCTTTTCAGAATCCTGGGCATCGTACTCGATTGTGGTGGAGGACCGAAGGGAGGATATATTGGCGGGTCAAACTGGATTCACCCCGGCGCATTCAACTACGGGTTTAAAGGTCTCTGTTCTACTTTCGTCACCGCGGCTTTTGCTTTCAGTGGCACTGAGCTCGTAGGCTTAGCAGCTGCAGAAACTGCAGATCCAAGAAAAAGCCTCTCTAAAGCAGTAAAGCAAGTGTTCTGGAGAATCTCACTCGTATGTTTTTGCACATGCCATATTGCGCAACTTCTTGTATACTAATGAATCTAGTTCTATATCATCTCGCTCTTACTTGTCGGACTCCTGGTTCCCTATGACGACCCCCGCCTCCTCAACGGTGTCAGCTCTGCAGATGCCAAAGCCTCTCCCTTTGTTCTCGCCATTACAAACGCGGGCATTAAGGGACTCCCCTCTGTCTTTAATGTCGTAATCATGATCGCTGTCCTCTCAGTCGGGAATTCCTCTATTTATGGCTCGTCCCGAACACTCGCCGCTCTCGCCGAGCAACGGCAAGCACCCCAAATACTCGCCTACATCGACCGCAAAGGCCGACCCCTCGTTTCTATCCTCCTCAGCAGCGCTATCGGGTTTATTGCATACACCGCAGTCATGAACGAGACATCCGAAAACAACGTTTTCAATTGGTTATTAGCAATCAGTGGCCTAAGTGCCATTTTCACTTGGTTAACCATTTGTCTCTGTCACATTAGGTTCCGCGCAGCATGGAAACTTGCAGGCCACACCCTCGATGAACTACCCTTCCGATCTCAGCCCGGAGTCCTAGGTTCTTGGGCAGGAGTACTTTTCAACAGTCTTGTCTTTGTAGCGCAATTCTGGGTTGGCTTCTCTCCGGAAGGATATCAAGATATGACGGCGAGTGCGTTGGCGACCAATTTCTTTGAAGTTTATCTCGCCGCGCCAATTATTCTGATTAGCTATGCGGGTTACAAATTGTGGTTTAAGACGCGGTTTGTGAAGACGAGGGATATTGATTTGGTCACTGGAGTCAGGGATACGAAGGAAGAGTTGGCGGTGCTGAAGGAGTTGGATAGGGCGGAGTTTAATGCGAGACCGTGGTATGGGAAGCTATATCTGACCTTTTGTTAATCTTGTTAGAGTGGAGCGCTTGTACGAACGTCATCTATTGGAACTCTGAATGTCGAAGGAAGTTGAAGGGATGAGGAAGTGTATCTCTGCGAGCGGAGCACGAGGAGATGGAGAGAACAGAAGACTTTGGTTTCCGAACTTCTTAAACTCCTTGCCAGATTTGCAGGGCGTGAGAAGGGATAATTGTCATAGTCTTCTGGATGTATTTGTAGGTTGATTGGATAGGGGTTAATTTTAGCGAGCTTCTAGTTACCAAACATCGCACACGGCCCGCATGTACCGACTTGAAAAGGTAGTTGACGGATTGTATCGAGTGCATATCTGCTCTTAAATCACTTTGGAAATGTGGGAAATTTCATTACATCGCCTCTATTCGTATCATTTCTGGATACATTTTATAACTCGAAGAACAATTTCAAACAAAACGCTCAATGCACTACTCGCTGTCGTTCAATCGAGAAATGTTTCATGCGGAAGACTTCTTGACTCGTGCATCTGCGACTACCTCTTCTATCGCCTGAATAATAGCCCCAATCGGATCACAGCTTTCCATCTCTTGTTGAATCATAGTAGCCTTTTGCTTGTATTCCGGATTCTCTAGAATCTTTTCCACCGCCTCTCTCACAGCCGAAGGTGTGGGACATTCCACATCCAAGTTGACTGCGACTCCAGCCCATTCAGCACGTACCGCGTTCTCTGGTTTATCTGTTTGCACGCCAGAGAAGACCATCGGCAGAGCATGACTCAAAGCATGATTTAGTCCTCCGTAGCCTCCGTTCGTGACGAAGACATCACTGAGTGGGAAGAGCTCGTCAAACGGAATGAAGTCTCCTATTCGTGCGTTCGAAGGAACTTCATAGTCCTCGGGCAAAGTTGCTCCTTTCCTGCCCAAAGCTGCGACAACAATGGTATTTGGAAGGTCCTTCAAGCCATCTAGGGCAGGTATGACGAGCTGGGTAAAGTCGTGCGACAGCAATGTCCCTTGAGATACCGCGACAATTTTGTTCTTGCCATCTGAAATATCATTCCACCATTCTGGAAGCGATGGTGAAACATCTCGATGGCCTTTGGGCAGCGAACCTGCAAATTGCAAGTTCTTTGGTAGATCTACACGTGGCCATTCGATACTTGGTACACACATTTGCAGAAACCTATCTGGCAAGGTGTATTCCAAATCAATGACGTGAGCATCGTCCTTGATATCTTTCACGCCGAGTGTTGTTAGATGTTTAACAAATTCCTGTTGAGTGCCAGCATAATCTGTCCAAAGCACCTCTTGAGTCAAAGCTGCAAACTTGTCGGTGCTTTTACCGGACGGATCGGGTTTCATCGACAACCCGAACGGTGGTACGTCTTTACCACTGCCTATGATGGGGATAATACCGATCCCTAAAACTCCCGCAGGCTTCAACCCCGGAGCGCCCATAAGAGTCGGCAACGCACCCCACCAACTCTGATCAGTTACAACGACCACCTCTCTCCCCTTCTGGTTTTTCTCGACCTCTTCCAGAACACTCTGTAGCGTATTGAAATGCTCGACGATAAACCCAGCGAAGAACCACTTGAAAATGAACTCCAAAAGAGGTGTACCGCGGGTTTCAGATGGAGGAGGAGGAACGAGCCCCCAGCCGGTTATTTCAGAGAAGTCAGCTTTCCCCTGGAAAGGCACAAATCTGGCTCCGACGGATTCGATTTCTTTTTGAAAATGAGAGCCGGTCATGAAGATTACTTCGTACCCTTGTTGGATGAGGTTCTTTGCGATGGCTCGGAGAGGCATGGTGTGTCCGTAGATAGGCGTCGTCCCAAAGACGAGGAGAGGTTTTTGCGTTGCCATCGTTTTGAAAGTATGTTTGAGTCTTACGCTTGAGACACTCTTCTGCTAGAATACCATGCGAGATGGAGGATATATTCTTTCAAGCAAGCAAAATCAAGAGCGAGCAGAGACTATATCGTTGCGACAATGCCACGTAAATCCTACGGGCTGAGTCAGATTGGAAAAACGGCAGTATCATCCCGAACTCAATATGGGTATGAGAATCTGGTCTCGTAAGCTCATAGTTTCTCATCCATTCAATGCCTCTGCTGACCACATTAGAGCTGTCATGCTGAGAAGAAGCACAACTTCCAAGGCATGGCCCAAGGAGAGTGGAGAGTCCAGACACTTCTGAGCGAAGCAGCATGCTTGATTGGATGCATTTTCTTGCGTGGAGCTCGAAGCATCATGAGTTGGAAAACATTCACTTATCTATCGCGAGATCATAGATTTGATACGCTCATAGGCGACGGTGAGGCTACGGAGACAGCACAGCTCGAATTCAGGGGTTAGGGGAAGCTTTAGCGAACCCCGCCCCGCTCGCCTCCGCTGTGTCGCCCCGCAGTAGTTTGCATCAGCGACCTCGGACAACCTCATCTGTTCAAAAAGGTACGATAGAATATATCATTCGCCTCTTGCAGACTGCGGAGAGTACAGCTCTGTAACGCTTAATGCGAAGAGTACAACGTACTAGCACTGAAATCCATGCTTCGAGGATTGCGACATGGACAAAACCCATGAAACATTGAAAGCTGGAGTCAGCATGGTGCGATTTCAGCTCCACATTCTGAAGTCAGTGACATTCAACTTTTATGCTTATTTTCCATTCATCCAACAACATTCCGCCGCTTAAACAAATCCCCAGTCTGCCTCGGCCTTATTTTGACTGCATGGGCAGAGCCTTACGACTTCTCCTCTAAGTAGCGGTGTCAGGCCACCGGAAAAAGCCAAAGTATTAAATAATTAAATAATTCGCACCATTATTTTCTTAAATCTTTATTGAAAAATGATGGTCCAATACGACCCAAGTCATATATTCTTCACATCTTGGACAGTCACCTGCTCTGCATACAATGCCATCCACGGATTCTCTTTCCCCCTCTGCAGTGCCTTCCTCAACACAGTAAACTGTCCAATCGTCAGACTTTGACTATCCATCAGCGTTCTCGTTATTTGATTCGCCTCCAGCGCCACATTGTGCAATCTGATCTTCTCCTGCCACTCCGCTGCTTTGCGCTCCGCTTTCACGAGCAGATTCTCAGCCCCGTCGATGGCCGCACTGATTCGGCTAATGTAGGCGGTTACAAAGGTGGCTTCCTCCTCGAAAGCCGTCTGTATGAGAGAGTGGTGCTGGGACGTGCGTTGCGAGATGGTAGATGAGAGCTCGGCGGTGTGCTCTTTGTATGTCTTTTTCTGGGCAGCATCCAGAGATGGCCTAGGTGGTGAGGAATGATGTGGTTGGAAAAGCACATTCTCAGCGCTCATGATTTTCGTTCTCTCCACAAGCTGCTTCTGGCATTTTGCTTCAAGCGTGCGGAGGAGTCGTACTACTGTCTTCTTCCTCTCCACATCCAGCTTGAATAACTTCGCAGCTGATTCCCGAGCTTTTTTGAACTTTTCGTGACGCTCTTTCTCGGTATTCAGTGCTGTGTACGCTCTGAGAGACCCGAAAAGATCTTTATTCGATATCATCTCTCTTGTGGCTACCGTTTTGAGCTCGTACCCGAGGGCTGTAGGAATAACTTCACCAGTTAGGAAGTAGTGGCCCTTGTGGCGGAATTGATCGATCGGAAAGCTATCTTTTGAGATGCGAGCATTGTCCTTCTGTAACTCAATGATCTTCTCTGCGGTCTTACGGCGCTGGTTGCGCGCATCTAGAGCCCTCTGCGTGATAGATGACAACTCATCGTTTGCCTGGTTGAGTCGACGCTGTGCGGCATTTCGGTCGTTGGTCAACGACTGGATGTCGTCTTCTCTCATATGTCTTTTTTCCACGAAGATTTCAACGCTACCTTGAGCATCCCAGCCCCATTCCGCTTGGAACACCACGTAATAAGTCTTTCCGTCTAGCTTCGTGCTATGGAAGCGGCCCCGCGTCCCGGTGGATTTGGCTTGTGCTCTTGCTATGGGATGCTGAATTGTAATGTTCCATGATACGGTTGGGTCACTGACTCCAAAAAGCTTCCATTCTTTGTATCGTGGATACGTATCGAAGAGGATCTCTTCATCGGTATCCAGCTCGTCGATGCTTTCTTGTAGGTTTCGGATCCTGGTCCTATGGATTCACTGTTGACACTCCAAATCAGGTTTTTCGTCTTCTAGTCGCTTTATCCTCTTTTGTAGCTTGTCTTCTTCAAGCTTGTAAGAATTTTGTATGCTTTGCTTGAAATAGAAACACGTGGCAATAATGATAGTAACCGGTAACGTCGCTAAAATGCTAGGAGCAGCGAGGTTCTGACTGTGGAGACGAGAAATTATCTGTGCTAAGCAAGTTGCAACGTGACAGTGGCCGTGATCGTGTGTTATTCGGGAATTGCGCGCTTATGATATTTGTTGTCAGAATGTCGGCTAAGCACGTGACTCTGGCACGAGTGGTTCAGGAGCTTAAAACTCTGATCCAGAGCTTCTGTAGAAATTAATCAATTCATGATTAATCCACCCTACCTGAAACTGTTATTCTAATAATTGCAAGAGCAATACTCTTGAGGTCGTTTAGTTCAAAATATCGCCATTAGTGTTCACGTGACTTAGTCTTCCTCGGGATGTGGGTTTCAAGGGGTAACACGGTGTTGATTTCTAAAGCTACGGGGAGAAGCCCCTTATAAGTAAGGTATGCTTCGAGTTAACAGACTAAAATGTAAATCATCACGTGATCACAAATCACAGGAATTTCCCAGGTTGTCTCGATCTTCATGCACCAGCCCCGACGCTCCCTACCACAACACAGCCTCAGTCATTACACGTGACGGCACCAGCTCTCCCTGGTTCCCTGTGTGCAATAAGATGGAGTCCACATCATCAGCATGTCACTGCCCGCCGCAGCCTCTTCTGATTCATCTGCTTTCAAAACCTCTATTCCCAGCCCGACTTGACCATTTCTCTACAAACACGTTCAGTCTGATCACCTTGATTGCAGTAAACTCGCTGTCTCCGTCATGTTGCGTTTCTTCGCACCCATCGTTCTCAGTGCGGCTGTAGTCCACTCGAAGTCTTCGTCACCGTCAAACACCATATTATGTGGCCAGTACGACAGTCATTGGAACACAACTTTACCATACTCATGTAAGCACTTTCGTCGATAATCAATTTCATATCTAACGACTGCAGTCAATACAAACGAATGGGGAGATGACGGCTCTGGGTCCCAATGCATCAGTGTACGTTCTTCCCGCTTCTCATCAGTCACGAGGCGTCAAGCTGATTTCTTCTAGATCAACAAAGCTAATACCGAATTCAATGCTACTTGGAAATGGAGTGACAATCCGACCTCAGTTCATGCGTTTCCGAACATCAAACTGCAGTCAGATCAACTGCCTCTTCAGCTCTCCAATCTTTCTCATTTGAACATCTCGGCATCATGGTCGATGTTTCCTAGCTCCAGTTCTGATGTGAGTCTGGACGCTATTGACGCCGCAGCAAATGTTGTTGTGGACATGTTCCTGGACCAAGATCCAGTCACCGCCAACAGCACTACGCTTCCAAAGTATGAAGTTATGATCTGGATAGGTGCTTTCGGCGGGAAGAAGCCAAGTAAGTTTCTCTGCATCTGGTTAATATATAACAATTCATGCTCATTTCATGTAGTCGGATTCAGCTCAAAGATCAAGCATCCGCCCACGCACAGTCTCAATGGGACACAATAGTGAGTCTGATCACACGGTCATTTTTGGGAGATATACTAATCTTTGTGCAGTACACTCTACTCTGGTGCCAATAACAACGGTCAATTTGTCTACTCGTGGCTGGCCCCAACAAATGTTAGTGATTTTTACAGAGACATTTCTCCATTGCTGCACTATCTATGGCAGCACAAAATGATATCGGAGTCCAACTATCTCGGCATTGTTCAATTCGGCACCGAAACCTTCCACTCAAGCTCGAATGTCACGTTCTCTGCCCAGGACTTCAATCTCAGTATCGCGTCTGGGACACCGCTCATGGACTCGAAAGCTGCGGCAGGAGCACTCCCCAACCTCGCCGTCCTACTTCTTCCGCTCGCTTTCCTCTTCCTGTTCACATATCCATGATAGCGATATGCCGATCGGTGCGGTATCTGATATGATCGTAGACATAGACATGGGTGGAGACTCGAGATACACAGACTTGGGCATGGCGCAATCATTTGGACTCGATATAGATTTCCACTTTTGTTAATGGAGCATGGTGTTGAGGTTTCAAGGCCCCCACGTTATCGATCTTATCTCCTCGTGCCGATCATCGCAACTTCATTTCCACAAGAACAGCCAAGCCCTGGGACGACCAGAGCCGTTAGACTCTCGTCGTCCCTCAGATGCCGACGCTTGTCTCGGACCTCTCTCCATGCCGCGCAAGTTGACAACCTACGTACGGAGCATGAGATAAAGTTACGACGGTCAGGTTCGTTTGTTGGAAGAAGCGCCGCTGCAATCTTGGCGTCCCTCAGCCGCATCAAGGGTTACGGCTGCGGCTCGGGAAATGGCGGCCAGGGGTTAGGCACACAGATCGACACAATAGGTAGTTTTCGGGCCGAAACCCAATCGTCTACTGCTTTCCCGGCCGCGTCTACTTCGCATGAGGCGTTGCACGCATATGCAGGTACTGGACAGGGCGACCTCTGGACTCTTCACAAGTTCACCCGCACCTTCATCCGCACGCTCTCAATGCATCGATTTGTGGGTCAACGAGTCAGCTTTATCGGATCCATACCACCGGTCTTCCCCAAGCATGTATCCATGCTTGTTGAGGCCGTGGACTCCCAGTCTCCAATCACCCAAACTAGCGCAGTATTAACGTACGTCACTGCAGGGAATCATGCGCTCAGATCCCCATCCATTATCTACACCTCGCCCAAGTTTAATGAATTTGGTAACTTGGTAAGGAACATCAGACGGTAGGTTAGCGCTATGGTGCACCGCTGGGTTGCTCCAGGACTCTCTCAAACGCTTATCATCCTTTACCCCTGCGTTGTACCTGCACCTTTGGAAAAGCTTGTCATTTGCTTCCTGCGCCTCGCTCAAGTCTATCCTTTTTATCATGTCCCGCCTCTTGGAAGAGGAATTGCCGGAAGGCCGCCAGATTGCTAGCTAGAGCCTGGCGGTCTGCAATTAGGATCGGCACTTCACAGACTACCTAGGAATTTTGACGAGCCCAGTAGCACGTGCATCCTGGTGAAAATCGTGGACCCTTTGCATGTGGCCTGTCCCTGAACGCTGCAAACAAGGGACATATAGAAAATGAGAGAAGTGGATTGCCAGTGAAGTCTCAGATTGGCCTCCTCTTCTGATTTTTGTGGCTTGTACTGCACTGTAGTCTGTATCACATCATCGTTGTCAAATTCAGCGAGATTTTGAACCCAATCTCCTCCTATCTGACGCTCTGAGCATCGCATTAAAGCTTAATTCGATGATCAGGTACGAAAAGAGCAGCAGGTCTGGGATTCAAGGTAATCTTTCTTGGCTGCATTTATTGAATTTGTCCCATCAGACAAGTCCAGGCACAGGAAGGCAACCTTGGTAGAAGATCTTTTCAAGATCCCAGCTGAGAATCGAGCCTCTCTCTAGTTTGTGATGTCTAGATGCAGCGGCCCATGTCAACGAGATGCCGGCCGAGGTATCTGAAATTCCGAAGTAATGCTCTCGTCCCGCTGCTGTCGGAATTGATCTTATCAAGAGTACATCAAGGCGGAGGTGCGGTGTGAGTTGTAGATCTTTCGCAACGGATTCCGCATTACCTACCGCCTGGTACAGTTGAGGTTCAAGGCTGCCAGTACATCATTTGAATCTTCATTCTTTTCCCCTCTGCTTGTTGTGTTGATTACTCTGTTGTTTAATCTTTACTCCTTTTCTTGAGGCTCAGTCGTTACAAGAACGCACACTCGTTCAAGAGTTTCCAACATGGCTCCACGAGATCAACCTCCGCGTCTCCAGTTGCCCTCAAATGCTGGAGACCAAACTCCCAGTTCTCCAAGCTCCGAATATGCCAATCCTTTCGCCGACACCGAAAGACTGTCGTCAGGTAGCTCGTCTATTCATTCAGGTGTTATTACCCCGCCAGCAAGAGCACACTTAGCAGAACACCCCGGCGATGTCATTGTAAGCATTCTCCCTGGCCAAAAACTCGTCAGGGACATTATCTAACATTCCGTAGTCTCCCGCCCCAGCACCTCAGTCTCAGCCCCATGAAGAGTTCAATGAAAAGATCGAACAGTATCAACCTTCAACAGTAGTTCCTCCTGGCAATGATCCCGAGAAGCAAGGACAGAAAACTGTACCACCTTCTGGTACCCAGTCCAAGGGCTTCTTCGCAAGGCAATGGGCCGTTTTCAGGGCAACCTATGCTCCAGTAGAAGATGCCCCGCTCATCTTGCCATCTGGCACAACGGACGCGGAGAAGTACTCGTATTTGAAAACAAATCGAGTGCCACTCTACATCATCGGTGTCTTCTCGTTCTTGAGCTTGTCTGCCGGCATGTGGCTATTCGTAATTACATCGAAGTACTTTTACTGGTTTGGCTTCTTCGCGGGACTCCTCGAGATCTACCTCATCATTTCGTACACAATCACAATTGTCGGAAAGGACTATGACTACGAAGGCCACAAAAAAATTCTTGCAGATAACCCCATCGTTCCTGAAACTGCGCCTACGGTGGACATCTACTTGCCGTGCTGCAAGGAACCCATGGAAATTCTGGCAAACACGTACAAGTATGTCAAGGCACTTCAATGGCCCGAGGGGAAGTTGAAGGTTTATGTCCTCGACGACGGTGGAATGGATGCAGTCAAAGAGCTTGCCACGAGCTTTGGATTTGAATACATTGTTCGGGATGACAGACCACGCTTGAAGAAAGCTGGCAACCTCCGCTGGGCCTTCGCTCGCACATATGGCGATTTCTTCACCATCTTCGATGCCGACTTCTGTCCTCGTCCAGACTTTCTCCTCGAGCTGATTCCTCAGCATCTCGCTGATGACAAGACTGCAATTGTCCAAAGTCCGCAATTCTTCCGAGTCACAGACGACCAGACTTGGGTCGAACAGGGAGCCGGTGGTATTCAAGAACTCTTCTATCGTGTTGTGGAAGTCAACCGCAATCGATGGGGGGCATCCATCTGTGTTGGCAGCAATGCCGTGTATCGTCGGGAGGCACTTGTCGAAGTGGGTGGTACTGCGGAGATTGGATTTTCAGAGGATGTCCACACAGGGTTCTACGCCGTCAATCGTGGATGGAAAGTGAAATATGTTCCTCTCTGCCTCGCATGCGGCGTGTGCCCCGACACACCCCATGCATTTTTCTCTCAACAGATGCGATGGTGCATGGGCTCTACGACTCTTCTCACCAACCCCGACTTCTGGAGATCGAAGCTTAGTGTCGTGCAGAAGCTGTGCTATATGTCAGGCATGATGTATTATTCCGCTATTTCACTCACGATCTTCCTGAACCCTCTCCCTGGTATTCTGCTCTTGTGGATCAGACCGGAGTACTTCAGGTACTACAATCTCGCATTCGCCATCCCATCAATCTTCTATTCTCTATTCGCGTTGAGATTCTGGTCAAAGGCAAAATACTCTCTCAACGTCCAGTTCATCATGGTCATTCAGTCTTATGCCTACTTCACCGCCATCAAGGATCGAATCTTTGGTCGAGCACTGGCTTGGGTTCCTTCCGGTGATAACGCAGGACACAAGAACAACAAGTATCGCAACATGAGGATCATGGCTTGGTGCTGGATCATAACATATCTCGGTGCACTAGCTGGTGCGTTGGTCTATAGAGTTTTGAAGAATGATGGCTTCCATATCTACAACGCGGTTCCGTTGCTGGTGCTGGACACGATGAACTTGTTCTTCGCGCATCGTTTCTTACTTTGCGTCAAGAAGAAGTAGGACAGACCGAGGTCTAGAGGAGGAAATAAGAGGTGAGAGCTGGAGGCTCTGGAAGCATGGATTTCTTTCACTCTCCCAACTACCTTTCTCGTCGTTCTTTTGAATGTATGCATTGGTTCCAGGTGTTTTGGGTTTAATTACAAGGCGTGGTAGTATATAGACATAGTATAAAGACAATAGGAAATAATGAGAGTAATTCAATTGTTAATTCTACAAACTGATATCAAAATTCTGCTTCCACTACTGCACCCTCATGTCTGCCTTTCTCAAAATCTTATGATCTGAATTGGGAAGATGTCGAGGAGTCATGTCATCATCACTATTTCATCCCAATTTCATCGCGAATTCCTCTTCGCGAAAACACCACATACCCCCACCTCGGCATCACCTCTATCCTAACATCTGATTCTCATCCCACGCTCTCCAAACATCGGCGATTAATGACACTAGAGCCCCATTGTTCAGCTTCTCTCTGCAAGCCACAGCAAGGCACTGTTGAGGCTCCCGGTCGTGGGCGTTCCCGCCTCCTTTGTTGTGTGCTTGGCTAACAAACAGAGTCCTAACATCTCTGAGCGTGGCTTCAGCCAACGGCAGCTGTGATGACCGCCACGTGAACCGTGCTTCATCTCCCGTCTGTTTCATTTCTATCAGAGCAGCTTCTTATCGTTGGCGTCAAGTTTCGGAGCACAGCATCCCATCATGGATGTTGTCGTGAGGCTTACAGGGACTTCACGTTCTAGGATTCCAACGGGATGCGCTATCCTGGCTGAGATCTTATCGCTGTTGATCCCCCAAATTTGGGCTCCCTGTCAACTATTCTCAGACCTGGCGGCGTTCACTGTATTGATTTTCTTGCAGTGCAGATCTTGATGGACGCCCCAGCCGCTGGCGGTGGCTTGGGAAGTTCCGTTGGCTGCGCTAGATTTCCGCTGTGCTTGGTCCCTGGGCAAGCCATGAAAACCAGCCGTCAGGGGTAAAAGCGCTACTACCAGGGCCCCTTTTTGTTTGATATCGCTCGACTTGGCACCTCCATTGTCTTTATCTTCTGCTTTTATCGTGAAGGTAAGGATGCACTCGGACCGAACCAGTGAGTCGGGATATGATCATCAAATGCACAGTGCGCTGCTCTTGCTCGCCGAGGACTCGAGCGGATCCTAGAAATGAGTTGCCAATGCCTGATTGTCGATCTGTGTCTCTAAGAAACTGCATGTCCGAATGCGTCTTTGGCGGCTGCAAGTGCAAATAGCTGACGCTTGTCTGATCAAAGATCGGAATCGGAGGATCAGAAAATCATCACTGGACGTCCGCAGAATGAACATGGATGAGCTGGCATGGAGATCACGTCGTGGCCTCCCTGGAGCGACGTATGATGCGCGTCACTCGAACTCATGTCCTTGGACTCTATATATCAATATGCTAGTTTGCGGCTCATGCTCACAGTCACTCATCATTCTTCTTTCTCTCTTCAAAGTTCTCGACCCTCTTCCACAATAGTCTTCTTGCGCTTGGACAATCAATATGCCCATCATGGATTCTGCCTCAAGCGATACTTCAGATCTCTTAGAACAAAGTCCTATCTCTACGAACCCTTCCACGCCTCCAGCAACTAGTTCGATAGATCTACCAAAGCT
The DNA here is from genome assembly GCA_009613015.1 of Mollisiaceae sp. DMI_Dod_QoI. NCBI lineage: Eukaryota > Fungi > Ascomycota > Leotiomycetes > Helotiales > Mollisiaceae > Mollisiaceae sp. DMI_Dod_QoI. The sequence continues at coordinate 26,746 of VXCB01000103.1, forward strand.
GGCTCGTGAGTCAGCTACAGAGATCTTGCCAGTTGTGAAGGCGAAGAATATCTGCTGCGTTGGAGCTGGTTATGTCGGTAAGTGGTAATTTATAGACGTGGAATGCTCTCTTGTCTAAAGGTATCTCTCGCAAGAGAATACTCTCTGACTTGATGTCATTCATGTGTTCAATGTGATCCTAGCTAACCTTTCTCTTCAAAGGTGGACCAACAGCTGCAGTCATCGCCTTTCAGAATCCAAACATTCGTGTCACAGTCGTTGACAAAGACGCTGGACGTATCCGCAAATGGAATTCACAGCATCCGCCCATCCATGAGCCCGGTCTCAATGAGATCGTCCGGGTAGCTCGTGATGGCACCAATGCTACCACTGTTGAAGTCGAAGGAAACTTCACCGTCGAGATGCCGGCTCGCACACAAAATCTGTTCTTTTCCACAGATGTTGCAAAGTGTGTCTCCGAGGCTGATATTGTATTCTTGAGTGTCAACACTCCAACAAAGATCAGTGGAATTGGTGCTGGCGCCGCCACGAACATGGTTGCCCTTGAAGGTGCCAGCAGAGATATTGCTATTGCTGCGAAGCCTGGTGCTATTATTGTGGAGAAAAGCACTGTTCCTTGCAGGACTGCTCAGATCGTCCGTGATACTGTGAGTACAAAATTTCTTCGCCATCTTCGATAAAATAGCTGCTGACTTCTTCATAGCTCGAAGTCCACAGACCAGGAGTCCCATTCGAGATCCTCTCAAATCCAGAGTTCCTTGCTGAAGGCACTGCTATCAAGGATTTGCTCAATCCTGATCGTATTCTGATTGGTAGCTCTCGTACCAAGGCAGGCCTTGCCGCGGCAGCTACTCTTGAAGATGTGTATGCCGCTTGGGTTGATCGGTCAAGGATCGTGACCGTCAACCTTTGGTCATCTGAGCTCTCGAAGCTGGTCGCAAATGCCATGTTGGCGCAACGTATCAGCAGTATCAACACAGTCAGCGCCATCTGTGAGAAGACTGGTGCTGACGTTGACGAAATTGCAAAAGCTATCGGTCGTGATGTTCGGCTTGGCTCTAAATTCCTGAAGGCCGGTCTCGGCTTCGGAGGATCTTGCTTCAAGAAAGATATTCTTTCTCTCGTCTATCTTGCACAGACTCTCAACCTTGAAGAGGTTGCCGATTATTGGATGCAAGTCATCACCATCAATGAATTTCAGCGCAACAGATTCGTGAAGCGAGTTGTGTCGAACCTCCATGGAACACTCATTGGCAGGAAGATCAGCATTCTTGGATATGCTTTCAAGAAAGACACTAGCGACACCCGAGAATCTCCTGCTGTTGAGGTTGTCAAGTCTCTGCTCGCTGACAATCCATCTGAGATCGCTATCTTTGATCCTCGATGCAACCCTGAAGATGTAAAAGATGAGATCAAGCGACTCTTCGCAACCACCGGTCTCAAGCTCCTCAAGCCAGATGGCCCCATCGAAGGTAATTCCCCACATCCTATCTATCAATAGCTTCATTTACTAACACTCAATCACAGTTTACAAAGACTCCTACGAAGCTTGCCACGATTCCAGCGCCATCCTCATCCTCACCGAATGGGATCAATTCCGCTACCCACCCCTCAAAGAAAAAGAATCCATATTCCACAAAGACACTCCCTCCGCTGCCCCCTCCAAACCAACACTCGGCCGCACCCCCTCCGAACTCGACATCCTGCACATGATGACGACATCCCGCCATACCAAACCCTCTTCCCCATCCGCAGCCACCACCAATCAAGAAAAATCCGAACTCGCAGCACCGCTCTCCACCGATCCTCTGAATCGCTATCTGCCGGAACCGGCCTGTCCAGATGGATGCAGAGATTGCGAGAGAGGACTCGTGGAAGAGGTTATTGCGAACGAGAATCTTGAGTGGGAGCGCATCGCGTATTCGATGCGCAAGCCGAAGTGGGTCTTTGATGGGAGGGGATTGGTGGATGTGGAGGGGATGGAGAAGTTGGGGTTTAGAGTGGAGGTTATTGGGAAGGCGGCTGGTGGGAGTAGGAGTCGTTTGCATGGTGAGTTGATTCCTCGTCTCCTTTCATGAATTGTCTGTAAGAAAACGGGCTAATTTTCGCGTAGGGTTTGATGCCGATAGGTAGATGCTGAAACTGAAGAGGAAGTAATGGCTGATTACTAGGATGGATGGATGGATGGGTGAATGGTCTGCTTTCCGTTGTAAATTGGTGGAGTTCTTAGCTGGGAGTAGTAGATTAGATTGGTTGCGAGTTCTTTTCCTCTTTCCCTCGTATTTGCTCCTCTCTTATTAGACTATGATCTCTGTTATTGGTAATTTCTTAAATGATAAATTGGATCCTATTTCTTGGTTAAACTCTCTCTTGTTTTGTCTATCTGCGTCCTAGTGCAATTGAGATATGATTACATTCAGTCCTCCTCTGGCTCCAATTGTGTGATGTGTAATTCTTTTTAGGCTTTAGTAAAGCTGAGCATCTATTTAGTGCGAGTGTTTTAATTAGAATCATTTAATCCCGAAGCTTTTCGAGGGCATTAGATGGGACCTGATTCATGTGATGCTCATGAAGGAAAATCTTGTTCATTGGCTATGGAGCGTGTTGGGTTGAAGAGGATTGTGAAGGCTACATTTGAGTTGAATGGAATGCTGTAAAAGTGGTAGGAGATATAGTTAGGGCAATTAGTGTTCCAGGCTGCGCGTGCGGTTAAAGCATATTAGAGTTGAAAGTGCTCATTCAGAGAATTGAATTGAATTGACTGAGATAGAAGAGGGACTGGTGCTGGAAAAGAAGCGACCCAGTGATTCAGGGGCTCGGCTAGGCTAGCTTATGAGTTAAGGGAGTAACTCGTAACTATTTGTATAGAATCAAGATCACTAGAATATCGGATTCTTTGTGTATAAATAAGTAGATTACTGGATTCCTTATCCTATCCCCGTGAAAGCCTTGTATTCAGCAGAAATGTTTGGAGTCACGTGAACAGCATCGGTGGCGCTAAGGCAGACTTCCAAATAAAAAAACCCAGGCTCCGGTCCTTAGTAATTCTACAATCTCTTTCCCTTGCAGAGAGCTTACAGAGCAGTGAGATGCGCTTGAGTATTGATCTAGAGATATATATTTAAGATACTGTCAAGGAGATATATCTAAGACAGACGCCGCCCAAAATATGAAACCTGCGTTTTCTATCGCTATGCGTCTTTGAGTAGTAATAATGCTATGAAAAGAGATCTAAAGCGAAATGCCGTTCGTGACATGAAACCGAAATATCCAGCGCTGTGCGTTCTTTGGTCTCGTAACATTGTCATCTGTAAAATGTGACCGTGATTCCATGGATAAAGTATGACTTCGTGCCTTCGTCAACATCAAATGCTCAACATAGAAGTTTCTAAGAGAAATCGGCAGGCTATGGCAGAACAAAGGAGATTCAATATTGAATACGTAAGTGAATGACCGAGAACTCTGCAGAAATATACGAAAATGAAAGTGCCGTAGGCGAGAGGTCAAGTACTTCGCATTGAGCATACCGTGCGAAATTAGTAGTATATATTTCTTGGAGAATTGAGTGCGTCCAGGTCTAGAGACTCTTGCGGAATTGCATCCGACAATTCAAGATCGGGAAATTGAGAATCTGAAGTCCACGGAGACGACGAGGCCGTGGGATGTGGGTAGTAGCTTGATGCTTGCAAGTTTCCATTGAGAGGGTTTGCGTCCATAGTAGAAGGCTCATTCCGATGTCTCGAATGCGGCATATGAGGCGTAGGCGTTAGATTCGCAGGATTAATATATCCAGTATCCCCAGTCGTATAGGAATGTAAGTCGCTCCCTATGCCGGAGTCGTGGGACTTGCTACTCAAAGAATGTTGTCTTGTCGGAGTTAATGGTCCTTCAAGATGTTGATCAAATTTTGGGGTAGCCGGCGTCGGGGTCATTGGGGGTTGATAATCGAGGGATCCAGGAGACTGATACTCGTGATTGTTGACAGCGGAATGGCCAGTCGTAGCCTTGTTACCAAATCCGGGTCTTTGATAGAGAGCATTCGAGCTTTGAACAAACCGTAAATTTTCAGGCTGAGTCGCAGTTGGTATGCTCTCGGTGACACTATGGTCTTCGCTACTGTCCGAGGCTTGGTGGTGGTAAAGTGTCCTTCCAATTTCGTGAAATTCCCATAGCTCTTTGCGACTATCCATCTCTTTTTGAACGGCAATGTCCGTCACCCTTCTCTTCAGTTCCTCCGAAAAATTCATCTGATCTAATGCGGCGCTGAAATTGGTGCGGAAATGATCGGGCATTCTGTGCTCGAGATATTCATGAAAGGTTTCAGTTTCTTGTGAATCATAATTTGCATGCGGATCAGAATCTGAGGTAATCAGCATCTGTGTCTGTAGAGAGGGAAAATTGTCTCACATGGGGAACTTGGAAGTACTTCGTCGGGAAACAGCACGCGCCATATTGCGTACCATTTCTCCTCGTCAGATTTAGCGGACTTTGGTCTCTTTCGTAGCTCCTTCTCGACCACTGGGGAGATGCCCTTGGATGGTTTTTTTTCTCTCACTGGGCAAGAGTTGCTGTCTTCCTCTCTATGACGTGCGTTCAACTGGTCTTGGTCCGAAAACTCCTTGTGGCACCTACAGCACTTAGGAGGATCGGTATGTGCCCGATACAGATGCTCCCTAGATCGATCAGCAGGTGTGAATGGTCAAGTGATACGGCGACTTGCTTTAAACGAGATATCTCTGTCCATTTCCCGGCACCGCATGTCTTATATCGCATCCGTGTCTCTCTATTAGTACTGAAATACTGCGGATCACGCTTGTGAAAGTGGCAGGCAAACCACTTCGGGGGGCCTGGGGACTGAGGTGAATCGCCCTTAGATCGCTTGGGATCATTCCCATTCCCGTCTGTGCCATCACCGTCGTCTCCGTTGTCATCCCGGCCTGCTCCGTCTTCTTTGATCCGTTTCCCTCCTTTTCCAGCTCCACGTCGTGGACCGCCTCGAGAGTCATTGGAATATTGGGCAGATTGCTTTTGGGGTCCAGACGAGCTTGAGCCACCAGTTGCGCACTGCACAACAGCATCATGAGATTCAAGATTGAGCTTTTGATAGCGTGAAGACAAGGGAACGTTGGGAGTTTCCACTTTCTTGTAGCATTTGAGACTTTCATCTGCCCAGATCCCAATCTCCAAAAGACCGCCATTGTACAGTGTATTCTCCGAAAGTTTGTGGTAAATGGGGGAGGCGAGTCTTCCTCATTGAGGATTGCATCTTCAGCAACTGGTCGGTTTTTGGTGTCTTGTCCTCTAGGACCTTGCGCATCTGATGATTCAATAGCAATATTAACCTTTTGTTTGGCTTTTATCAAGTCGACAGCTTTCCCGACAACTCCTTGGATCGACTGTGCTAGCGTTTTGGTATCCGGGGTAAGGCCCTGACGTTGTAGCTCGTTGGGCTCTCGAGTCGTCTTCCTGGGGAGACTCGGCCATTGACCGTTTGCATCGAAGGGTACACCATCGGAAGCCTGCCTAGGTCTTGTAATCGTTGGGTTCTTTAGCACATCCGCATAGGACATTGGCATCTCTTTGTTCTTTCTTGCAGGATCATTACTCAAGGGATGAGGCTCTCCCTCGTCAAGCGTTAACGAGCTGACTCGTCGCGCGATGTCTTCACGTTGAGCCTCGCAGGTCTGCCATGCCTCTCTTTCGCTACCATATGTATAGTGATCGCTGTCATTATCGTCGCGAGTGATTAAGGCTGAAGGAGAAACATTGAGAGGCTCGGTCGAGACGATATTTCCTGGATAATCATCATTTAGCTTCACGGAATTTCAATGAGGAGCATTTAACTGCTGGAGAGCGGTGCGACAACTGACCTGCTACGTGCAACGACGGAGGGCTTCTTGGGCCTGCATCTGTACGACGGAGGGAGGAGTAGGGGATTTTGCGGGTATGCGCACGGTGACGATCTTCCGTTTCCGCGGAGCCTTTGTAGCCATCCCCATCAGACACACGACCAGCCATGATTGCTGCAAGGCTCGACTATCGAAAAACATTGCGTCAGATGTGTTCGCTGCATGAACCGCTTGATTCAGGAGTAGAATGAGGGACAAACGGATGCAAGCCTCTAAGCTTGAGATTATCTCACTATCCTTCTCCTGATCTGACCGCTCGAATCTGTGGAGGTGGCTTTGCAGTGGCTTTGCAGTGGCAGTAAGGTTAGACGGCGGGCGGCAGCTTGCACAAAGACGTTTGTGACGGAAAGGTGCGTGGGGGAAATATATCACGAGCACTTCTTATATGAGCAAAAGAGGGAGCTGAGGCTCCCAGCAAGTGTTGGGCTCGTCATCCTCTGCTGTTAGGGATGCTCGAAATTTATTGTACTTGTAGTACGCATCTGCGCGTTCGTGGAGAGTTTCGTGAGCCCAGTGGTTGAAGTCTGGCACTTGATTGCGGGGCCGCGGGGTGGCTTGCAGGATGGCGAATTGCAAGGCATTCTCGGCCAAAAGCGACTGCGCACTCCAGGTCGAATTGTCTGTTACGGCTGGAAGAGTGTTGCGATAGGAAAGCAATACTCCTTGACTTTAGTGAAGATAAAGGTAACTAGGAAGGCAGCCAGTCTCGTTTGGATAGAGTACGGGCTACCTAGATACCCAGGTCCCGAAAGGGAGGAGCTGCCTGCATAGATCTTCGATGCTGCTAAAATGCAGGAACGAGCAATTGCGCATTCTTAGTCCCTTGTCTCTCATTCTACTCGTTCCAATCGCTCCAATCGTTCCTAATGGCCCACAACTTCCTGACAGGACTTTTCAAGGATCCACCCTCCAGTAGATGCTTTCCTGTCGCAAACTGAGTAGAATTATGAAAATAGATGGATTTTTCGATCCAAGGAATCTTTATAAGCCAATACACCATCGCGCACCCGAAAATTGCGAGGCAGACTTTCACTACGTTAGGCACACTTCTAACAAGCTTTTGATATTACTTGCTGGTGCTTGTGGAGTTCTACAGCGAGCTCGCTTAATTTCAGGGGTGAATTGGGCGTGCTTAGCACTAGCAAGTCTGAGTGTCCCCGAAAGTCATCGCCATCTACCCGCGGAACTACAAGTAGTAGGTACAGGAGATTATCTTTGCGCAAACTTATTCTTAGTTATTGTCTTTCCATCTTTCACAACAGATCTTCTCCAATCTCTATGCCTACTTGAGACACCATACATGACTTCTATGCCTCATCAATTGACGGCATATCCACTTCAACCCACGAGATCTACCTAAAGAAATACCCATCCATAGTCTTATTCTTCAACTTCTACCGAACTGCTCATCTCTTCGCGCACTCATTTAATTGGTTGAAATATGAGCCAACTAGGACTCCGATGATGATTTAGATTTGGAAGATGGTGGACAACTTTGGATGGTAGTTCTAGGCTTGTTAAGCATGTCCGGGAGAAGTTGCAGAATAAACACCTACTCTAGACTCAGCAGCGATAGGATCGTTAGAAGATAGAACAGAATAAATTACAGTAAGTACAAGCAACAGAGTACATATATATCTCCTCTGTTCGAATGGGAAACTCGAGGAAAGAGGAAGACAGTCAAAGACACCTTTCTACCTAGGTCCCTAGGTACCTAATGATGCGTGACTAGGCATGTGAGCTAAAGTTCGGAGGTATAGGTATTGAAAGGAGAGAATGTATGATAGTTTTACCCCAATTAGAATTCACCTACCAATAAAATTACTCGCCGTCTCCTACCGCCATAGGGTCTGTCGAGCTTCTGAACATATTTGCAAAGCTCTGTCTGTTCACACTGCTGCAACGCACGTGACTCTCCTTTTCGGTTGGTGGGTCTCACTCGTTCCTACCCGAAAGTGATCTTGCATCAGCCATCTTCTGCATCATCTCTGCCACTACAACACTAACGTCGAGAAGGGAGTATCCCGAAATCCTCGCCCATGAAAACGGAAAAGTATCGATCGCGCTGCGTTATAGGCACTAACACCATTCCCTTTTCCGCTAATCGAACACGAGAGATAACCTTCGCGTACATTGCGCTGTGCACCATTTGCGACACGACTGCAGTACTGATGGCTCCAGACGTGCTGGATTGGCTGGGGCTGGACGGTTCTACCAAGAAGAGTCCAGGATCCCCCTTCTGCGGCGGCATCAGCCTCGGTGGCAGCTTGCCTAAGATATGTAAATGCAATGTGCAACCCTCACGATCTTATGGTGTTCCTTGTCCGGAAAGCAGTACGAGTAGCATGCTCAGTAAGCATGGGGAACACTGCGTCCTTCTCTGCACAATCACTGCAAGATCGCGGGACATCGTAGGGTTGTTTGCTATGTTGTGGTCTGGTTATCGTTGATTTTATTCTGCTTTTTCGTTTGTGGAATCTGAGCTCTAATTTAAGTGAGAGGCTCGCAATGATGGTGTCGATGGCAGCAAGCGCGATGCTATGAGGAACAACTTGAACTTGTATCATCTAATCTTATGTCCTTAGCAAAGACAGAGATCACTGATTCAACAAATTACGTGGGTACATTTGTAGATAAATGAAACGCTGAATTACTCACTCACTTCCGGCGCCGCGGCGCGAAGTAAGCAACATATACGTATCGCAATTATCCTTCTGTGCTTTCAGCCTCGAAATCCTCGCAGTACAATAAAAGCACTGTGCCTATGATGATTGGAATTCTAGGCTTGGAGCTGATTCGAGTCGCGTTCAGTCGCGTAGTATTCGTCCTGCGCTACTACAATCGTCGTTCGTACTTTCTTTCTATTTCTTACCATGCTGGTTCTCTTTGACCTGCTCTTCATCATATCGATACGCTCGCCTTCGATAAACTCGCATTTGTTCAGGAGTGAAGAAACAAAGCTCACCGATGTCTATAAACAACCCATCTATATCGCAGCTCTTCATTACAACGACGAAGAACTTCTACGAAAGCACTAGATCCCAGCTTTATTATACCTAGTTAAGCACTGGGAACCCGAGAACATATACGTGTCGATCTCAGAGAGTGGTAGTTGGGATGGGACGAAAGATGCGTTGACGGATCTGAGCTACGAGCTGGGTAAACTTGGTGTGGACAGAAACATCCAACTGTCGAATAGAACTCATGAGGATGAAGTCAATCGAGAACCTGCGGCAAACGAGCCTGGCTGGATTTTGATCCCAAGGAGAAAGCTCGAAAGGCGAAGGTTGTCGTTCCTGGCTGCTGAACGGAACATGGCAATGGTTTGTTGAAAGAGCTTGCGAATCGAACCAACAAACCACCAAGGACGTTTGACAAGGTTTTGTGGCTGAATGATATCATCTTCAATGTATAGGTCAATTCGCTCTCAATGGGAGTTGTACTGACTGTGCTACTCTGAAGACTGATCAAGTTACTGAACTCTTCGATACACGACACGGCGACTGCGCCGCCGCCTGCTCAATGGATTTTCTCGACCCTCCTCCAAATTTTGGTGAGCAATGGATGGATGCACGCCTGATGCCTCAATCTTCTGGATCTAATAAACTTGCTGGGAGGGGTATTTGGTCCACGGCAGCAGGTCTGCGTGTGGTTTCGGCTTGACCCGCGCACAGATGCATCATGCAGGGGGTCTTTTTCAGGAACAAACACGTCTCAACATCTCTCAATTCTGGTTGGTCCCAACTGTCGAGAAGTCTCCCAATTGAGAATTGGCGTTGTCTCACGGAACGCTCCCTGGACCCAATCATCGCCCTTTTGGTCTGTTCCCAACAAAGACCCCTGGAACAGTGGCGTCGCGCCTCAAATCCCTCGCGAATTTCCTCCAGTTTTCGTTCTCGTTCCAGGTCCATTATTTCCTTCTTTCTCCATTGTTGTCTTATCATCATTTACCATATCTTTATCCATTGTTCAGCCAGACTCGGAATTCGAGAAGTCGGGATAAGAACTTCTCGTGCGTCCCCGCAATGTGGCAGCACCTTTCCTTCACCTCGTACTACGTCGTGCAGTGACAAAATTCCCCGCGCGCAAAACCTAAGACATGCAGGTATTTCGTATCAGCCTCTCGGTGCCGTCTCACTTTCCAACAATCGAATGCTGCGATGTTCTTCTTCCTTTTTAGAATCGCGGGAAGGAGTTTTCTTCCCTCTTCTCGCGATTCTGCATTTCTTCCTTCATCCTAATCTTTCTGTTTCGTTCTCTCCCCAAGTGATAATTACACTCGCTCATTTGTTTCTTCAGATTCAGTATTGTTTCCCGACATATTATACGCTCATTTGTCTTTCATTCCTCCGATCTCTAACTCACTGGCGGACGTTACTTCCGAATTGTCTGACCCGAAAATCGTCATCTCTTATCCCCGGTCTTCACATTCAGCGGCCAATCAATTAACCCGTCCTTCTATCACGCACAATATACTTTTGCGATAGATAGAAGCTGGTTGAGGAGGAAACGAAACGAAGATTGAAAAATGGATTTACACCGCTTTCGCGCACAACAGGGCTCATTCAGTCCGAACTCGACGAATCCAGATATCACCGTCACCAACTCACAAACCTCAAACTCTCCTACAGGTATTTCCTCTCTCTCCCCTCACCTACCCCGCTACATACCCCCTCCCTAGTAAATAATCATCAACGCGATCCCGAGTCCTGACAATAAGCAATCGCAGGTCCGACATTCATCTTCCAACCCAATCCTCTCATCCCGCAACAAACCGTCCTGCAAAGTATTCCCTGGGGCCAAGAACAATCCGAATCCTCGATCGCCTCACCGCTGCAATCACCAGCGCATCTCCTGCCACCGGGAGGGGGAAGCCAGAGCCAATATGCGTTCCCGATGCCGGTCCCGGGAGCGGTGGGTGGTGGGGGATTGAGTTATGTGAAGCCGACAAGGAGGGTTACGCCATATAGGGGATTTGCTTATACGCCTACTCGTGAGTTTGCTCTCGCGCTTCCAAATTCAAGTCTCGAGATCCCTGGCTGTTTCCTCAATTGTTTAAGAGTCACGTGGCATGTACTGATGTGGGGAAACGTAGGACCGTCAACGGGAAGACTATCCCGTCTCACGATCGGAGATCCGGATCGACCGTGTGGATTCGGGTGTTGGTTTTTGTGTCTGTTTGCTTGTTGTGCTATTTTGGGGTTGGGCACTATGTGGTTGCTGTTAGTGGCTATCCTCCTTTCTAATCTTCATTTAGAAATTAGAGGAAAATTAAGGTTATACTGACTGGAGGTCGATCGTGTAGTCAGGTTTTGATATTTGCGCATCATGATTGGCCGGATTATCCTAATCGTTCATAACGCGACATGAGCTGTAATATTCACAGATAGGATGCGGAATGGAAACGAAAATGGGAACATGGAAGGCGAGGAGTTGGGATTGGGGAAGGGGAAGATGGTCTAATAGTGTATGTATGATAGATGGACGGGATGGATGTGTTTGAGGAGTTATGATTGATGATACCCTGTTTATTATATACGATGTTTGTATTTGTGTTGGGAGAGAAAGAAAAGAATGGTGTGTATACATATGTTGGTTGTAAGAGTATAAAAAATGATGGTTGTGTTTGTGTAGGATAGGGTTTGGGAAGTATGGATACTGTATATGAAATAATGATTCTGTGTATAATAGGAAATAGGAAATAGGAAACAAAGAATGGTTCAATATCAACAGATATGAAGGTGCAAAGATGAAGGTGCAAAAAGTATGAAGACATGAAGACATGGTTTTTCTGAATGATTTGAGATAATGAACTGGTCTTGGAAAGAGATATTTGTATATGTGCAAACTCAGGGAGTCTACGGTTTGGAGGCCAGTAGATCTCACTACAGGGACTCTAGGAGGAAAGTATGACCATAAGATTCTATGTCTATTCATGCATCTCGTCATATACCACATACATGTTTGAGATTCCTCCCAACTGGTCCTGCCTGGACTTGTCCTGCACTCATCACCGCAGGCAAAGATTCTATAACCCAGCTCTCCCATTTCTTTCCACAACAGACAAACAATAACCTAGCAACTCTGATCATACAACTGTCTCCCATCCTGACCCACGACTGCAAAACTCGGCACCGCGCTCCAATCCTGCAACGTAAACCAAAACGTATTGATATTCTCAAACGCACTACAAGCAACCGCCTCCCAAAACGTCCTCGCCTCATCCACTCCAGGCACCGCCTGATTCTTCGTGGCTCCATTAACCGGCCACCCCGTCTCCGTAACCCACACGCTAGCCCCGCTGCCCGCTTTAGTCACCGCATCTTTAACCTGCTTGACTCCATTCCAAAACAGATTATAGGAATTATTCACGTTGTTGTCTTGCAACGTTTGGAAATAAGGGTAGATGTCTGTGCCGATGAAATCGCAGGCCCGGATCACTTCACGGTTGGAAGCGTTGGTCCAGGCATTGGTGGTGTCGACATGTCCTACTTTGATACTGCTGTTCCAGCCGGGAACTTCGGAGAGCATGCCTCGGACGTCGTAGATTTGGTGGGCGAGATAACTTGCGTTTGTGGTCCCGCGGTATAAATCCTCGGATCCGACGGAGATGGCGACGATCCAGTCGAAGCCGTATTGTTTTACGGCGGAGAGGAGAGCGCCTTTTTCGGCTTCGAAGGTAGAGGGGGTGGCGAGGAGACCGACGAGAATGAATGTGTGAGAGGCGATGGCGGCTGGAACGACGGAGGAGAGGGTATTGCAGGAATGAGAGGAGTAGAGACGTGCAGAGTTGATGCTATTGGGGAAAGTTTTTAGTTGGGCGAAGGCGGACGCCCAGTCTTTGGGGCTCTTGCAGGTGACCCCATCGGCGAGGTTGGATTTGATATTGAAGCCTTTCCAGTATGCTAATATGGGAGAGGTGAGGGTGGTGAGAACGAGGAGTGATAGGTGGAACTTCATGGCGGCCGAAAATGGGATAACTCGCTGTCAATGTCAGTGAGACCTGAGTACAATGCTCAAAGTAGAGAGGGGCATTTTGCAATGAAGCTGGGACTGCAGACCTAGTATCGGATGCAAATCTGGAGATCTTCATGATGTAATACCAACCAGCTCTTCAGCTGCCAAGGGCACTTCACCTTATCAGAATGACAAGCTCGATAGCAGAATAGCATATCCATGTCATGATCCGTTCTAACACGCGAAGACGGCTCACATCGCGCTCTCGTAGATCCGATATACAAATCCTTGTCTGTCTCCCGAATTGAAAGGGTGCGGCAAACGACGCAATAGAAATGCGGCTATGATCGACGTCCCGGGCGCGGGAAGCCAAAATTATCAGCGCAGATCTTCCCGAAAACTGTTGCAGAGCCGAAAATAAAGTTATTATCTGGCTCCCGGGCCCTGCCAAGAGTTGAGGCTTGGACGTAATCTTATCTGGATTTAGAACCCAGGCAGGCGAGCGGCTGAACTTTGTGGCTTCGGCGAGGAGATACCCGTCGGAAGAAAACGTTTGCACGAAAAGCAGATGAAGAACACGGTAAGCTACTTTGACACTGGGTTCAGACGATAACAATGATACCATAGTTTTTTTCTATCATGAGATGAAAGGGCTAGCTAAAAAGGAAATTCGTTACTGGCATACCAGGGCGTTGCGCATGAAGATATTGGATAGAAACAATGTATGTAGTGGCAAGTGACTTAAAGGAGTGAAAGATACGCCAACGAGTTCGGACGATAAAAATGATACCAGAGCTTTTTCTATCACGGGATGAAAGGGCTAGCTAGAAAAGGAACTCGTTAGATGGCATAACAGGACATTGCGCATGAGATATAATAGCCTTTGGATGTAGTAGCAGGCGATCCAAGGAGCGAAATAAAACAAGGAAATTTTGAGTCCCAAAACATAGAAAAAACGTATAAAAGGTGGTCGTGGCCCCGAACCTCACTTGGAAGATTCACGGACGAGATTGCACCGTAGGAGGAGTCCAAGTCTTCCAATTATCCATACTCCCCATTGTCTTCTGCACTTCCCAAGTTCCGTCTTTGAAACTCGCCAAGCATCTCCCATCCCTTCTAATGCTCTTGATCTCAAGCTTTGGAACCGTCCTCTCGCAATCCTTCCATAATCGCTTGAACCACTCCTCAAGATTCCGAATGACCGTCTTCTCATTCTCTTGACCCGGGAGATGAAACGTATAGATATACGGAGCCTCTTGCAAACTAATCTCGTGCTCGCGGTAGTAGAACTTGTCTTCCAGACATCCTTTCACATCGTCGGGAATGATGTAGATTTCCTTCACTGGGCGCGATCTAAGAGAATAGAGTGCGGTGCGAAGATTGTCCTGAAAATCCAGAGAAGTGGCGACCCACAATTTCCGATCAATTGCAAGATACTGCAAGGCAGACAGTTCCATCCTTGGACCAGTAGCCGTGAAGAATGCTTCAATATGCCGAGGATGGAACTCTGGCCCAAGGTAAATCGTATCGTACGAGAAGTTGATATATGTCTTCTGAGTAGCAAAAGGTTTGGCAAGAGGTTGGAGTGATCCAGGTGCATAGAATCCGATAAAGTGTCTTCTCTCGTGACGAGGATTCATAGGATGGTTTCTCCACGCCAGATATTGTCGATCTGGGTCAATAGTCGATACGGACACACCAATCTCAATCAAGGCATACAGACGACGTGCCTCTTCTCGGGACTCATGATTGATACGGAAGATGATTGGCGGTTTCTGAGGCGGAATGCTGTATGCGATAGGTGCGAATTCGTGGGAGGAACTGTCGGCCCAGGATCGGATCTCGATGACTCGAGGTCGTAACGTATAATTCCAGATCTTGAGGCGTAGTTCGAGAGGCAGCCGAGGAAAGAAATGAAATTCTGCATTTCGTTGTGCAAGAGCAAGAGTTTTGCACGGTTCTGATGTTTTGGGTGTTGATGCCCATGTCCAAGTCACAAGAGCTCTAGGCGCAAGATGCATGCCGTGTTGGAGGACTGGTGGAGGCCCCGGCGGATGTGGATATGGGAAGTATTGGGTGACTCCTGGCGGTCCATTTGCTTGAGCAGCCATATCAAGAAACTCGACGGACGATGCAAATTTGGAGCACCAGAGGCTCCAAATTTGCATCAGAAGCAACAGCGGGGTAGGAGACGAGGGAGTGACTTGAACTTGAATGCGAGCTGAGGCTCAGATCATATCAGGTGCATGTTCACCTGACATCGACGGGTGAGACCTCCGGCTTCCAACCGCTTACAGCCCCGTGAGCCTGCATCGTCCATTGGTGATGAAAATGCGAGGCTGCAATGCACTGCAACGGTAGATACATGCATATTGCTGTTTCATCGGACAATTTGTAGGTTTTTCTGCAGCTTCCAACTAGACACTTGGCTAGGAGGACGAAAGGATTTCGACGAATCACTTAATCCGAGGAACCAGTCGCAACAGAGAGAATGATGTTTTGTGGTGGAGGTTGAAAATGCTGGATCGAGATGCCGAGAATGGGGGTTTTCATCCCGTCAATGTCAGCCACACCATGCCCAATCATTTCTCAGCCTCGTATGCCCGCCTGCCCGCCTCACTACCCCTCCATCCCACATATCGCCCTTTGTTCTCCATAACAAGACCTTCCTGCAGAATTATCAATCTGTGGAGGAGTCATTGCAAGAGCGTCATGCCTGCGAAACCCAACGGCGTTGCGGCGCCTGCAGACCCTTCCTCTTCCGCTCCTCGGAAGCTGAAGATCTTGATGCTTCACGGTTTGTTGCCTCTCTATTCAAGTCTCATTTATCGCCCTTTGGCAATCCTCCCTGTATAGCTGCTGGCATGCATTTTCTGATAGTAGATCATTTTAGGATACACACAGAACGGCGCGCTGTTCCATTCCAAAACCCGCGCCCTAGAAAAAGCCCTTGCAAAGGCCTTCCCCACCACCAAACTCTCTCCCCTCTACCCAACCTATCCTGGCGGCATCCAACTCACCTACCCAACTGCACCGCTCAAGCTCCGACCTGCAGATATCCCAGGCTTCAAGGTTCAAAATCTGGAAGGAGAAGCTGGGGATGAACCTGATGCGTGGGGGTGGTGGATACGTGAGACGGGGAGCGGATTATATACCGGTTTAGATGAAGGATTGGCGACCATCAGGGATGCCATTAGGGAGGTGGGTGGTGTGGACGGCGTTATTGGGTTCAGTCAAGGAGCCGGAGCTGCTGCTTTTGTAGCGAGCTTGTTGGAGGACAGACGAGAGGAAACGTTTGCTTCGCTGCGAGAGAAGGAGGAAAATGCGTACGCGTATCCAGAAGGATGGGTAGAGTTGAAGGAGGATCTCAAACAAGGACCGTTGAAGTTCGCGGTTAGTTATAGTGGGTTTTATGCTCCGCACGAGGCGTATAAGGCGTTTTATGAGCCAGAGATTATTACGCCGGTCTTGAATGTTATTGGAAGTCTCGATAGTGTTGTGGATGAGACTAGGAGTACCGGATTGATAGAGCGGTGTAGTGAGAAGAGTAGGAAAGTGGTGTATCATCCAGGTGGACACTTCGTGCCAATTGGGAAGGATATGGCTGGGGTGTTGATAGGATTTATACGAGAGTGCTGTGAAGTGAAGAAAGTAGAGGAGAGTGTCGAAGATATGGATGTGCCGTTTTGAGGTATAGAACAGAGGGATGCAGTTACATAAAGAGGTGGGACTATGGTGCTAGACATATTTGCAGATAGCATGGCGTTCAGGTAGAAGGATAGACAGGGTCTTGTCGATCCATTGAGATACCTAGAATCTGGACTAGTGTACAACGGTATCATGTAGAAATCAGACTATTAGCACATGCAAAATATTTATCTAATGTGCCTTCCCAGTTTTCGACGCCTTAGGAACCTTGGTTGGCTGGATTCTTGCCATCATCTCCTCCTTGGTAATCAAATGATCAATTCTCTCCAGCAAGCCCAACAAGCTCTTCATGTTTCCGCTCCACTCATTCAGCACATCATCGGCATCTCTTGGTTTGGCGAAGCTCACTATCCGGGCAGGTCTATCGATTTTCGCATACACAGTCTTAGCTGTAACAAGCTCACTGATGTATTTCTCTGTCTCATCTTCGGAGAGATCGAGAAGTTGAGTCAAACGAGGCATGCGGATGCGAGTATAATACTTTGCAACGACACGCACATTGTGCTCAATGACACGCTTGCGCAGATCCTCCCATCTCTGATTTGCCTTTTTATCTGCCGATTGCCCTGGAGCTGCATCAAAGACATCGGTGTTAGTTAGATGTGGGCCGTATTGCTTGGCGACTTCGGGCCATCGCATGAGCTCGTGGACTGTGAAGAGTTTAAGGAGTTGGGCATCGGCAGGGACTTGAGAGTTTCGGGTGTCTTTGTGAACACGGTGGAGGAGGTCAGATTGCTCGTTATCGTAAGGAGCAAGGATAACATAGTAGATGATTCTTTGCAGGACCTGCATAGGTTAGCGAAGTAGTTAAAGCATGATGAGAAGCACATACTGATTGAAGTTTCTGGGGATCTTCTTCAACGGCCTCGGTATCCAGGACCTGTCTGTAGTGTTTGCAGACATCCAGGTACTTGTCATCATGTTTGGCGAGGGTAATCTGTAGTTCGTAATATCGTAATTTCAAGTCTGTGACGTCGTCCTCTATCGGCTCTGGCACGTCCTCACCCTTCTCTCGTCTCTTTTCCCGGTCCTTCTTCTCCTTTTCAAGCTGCTCCTCGGTTTTTTTCGGTCTCCTGGATAAGTATTTCGTGCTGATCTTGCGGCTGAGAATACCGGCTTGTGTCCAGTCATCATTCTCGATGCAAAGTCCGACCTGGGCCAAGATAAATTCTGTCTTCTCTCTTCGTTCCATAGATCCAAAAGTCTCGACTTGAAGCTCACACAGGATGTCCGCAGCCGCCTTCAAGTCCCCTTGCTCTTTCTTGATATCAGACAGTATCTTGGTCACACGAGCCCGCTCGACCTCGACGAAGATCTTGCCTTCCGTGACTGTCCGTAATGTCTCGATGGCCGTCAACTTTGTCTCGAGATTTGGTGCTGTCTCTAGGAAACCCATCACCACCTGCACCATCTTCGTGATCGCTTGTTTGAGCTGGCCATGCTTCTTAGACAGTAGCAGAACCTGCTCATTCAATAAACTCCAGTCTCCTGAATCTTTGCTGATTGTGACGATTGCGACGAGAATTCGAGATGTCGATGCGAGATCTGATGCCTTTGTGATGTCAGCATGAAGCAGGCTCCGCGCAAATGTGTTCATTTACCTGTCTCGTTTGCTTCTCCAAAGCTGTAAGCTTCTCGATTGCACCCTGAACATTTGTCTGCAGGAAAGTTAGCTCTGTCTTCAGGCATTTGGTCTGTTGATGAGATGGCATACCTGGGCGAGCTTCTCAGCTTCAGGAAGTTGTTTATCAACCTCTTTGGAGAAGTCCTTGTCGGGCTTGAGGATCTGCTGCTCTGACATGACGACGGCAGCGACGTACGAAGAATCTCGAGGTGATGTTTCGGGGATATTGTGTGTCGTGTGCGAGCTTTCGTTGTAGAGGTATTGCGGTTTGCAGGTTGACGAGTCGACGCGGCAAGGTTGAAGCTCAAAATGAGCTAGCGGCGGCTTTTTCCGCATTTGACCGCATTGGGCAGGAAAAGCGGCACTGAACACGACCGACCTCCTTCATTTTTGCATGCCGCCACAGATAGTCTGAGGATTATTTTACAGAGACGGCAGGCTTCTTTACAATAGACACACCTCACATGTCCGAAATGTCAGAATCCTGCTTTACGCCGTACTGTGAAGAGAGAATGACGTACTTCCTTACTGTCATTTAATGCCGCTTTGTCTCTGCAATCATCGCACTCCGTGTTCTTGCTTTAGCAAACTTTATGCTTGATCTTCACATTTCAAGCCTCCACAAAACGGAAGAATGGCCTGACACACTAAGCCCCCATACCTGGACCTTCAGTTGCTTTTAATTACTCGCTTTGGCAGATGAAGAGACGGTCGGAGATGGTATGTAAATCGTTATCCCATTGGAGGCGGAAAGACACAGCTGAGAACGTCACATTATGAAGGCATATTTCAACTCCCTAGCTTTACTGCTTTAAATACTACGTACACGTTCTTGCTTCCGAGTGTCGCTCTTTCATGCCTAGTGGATAGCAGAACCATACTCTGGAATATTATCGACGCTGCATTGATGGCCTATTATATCTCTAGGTTGCGAGCCCTTCCAGCATTTCACTATGCTAAAATCGGGAAGTCTTCAAAGATTGAATGTTCTTCTCCACCGAGACCTCAAACGGCCATGTGGGGAATGGAGATTAGATACAAAGATAATAACCAAGGGTTAACCTTACATTGGCTATATCAAATCAAGAAAAGCCTCTCCTCTGGTATATGAAAAAACTTCTGGAACTGCGAATGGCCTCTCTCCATTTCAAACATCCCGATACGCTGATAATGGTTTATGTTAGGAGAACCGTCCACCGGCCGGACCAGAAGACCGTATACCCGCCCCCATTTGTGATCGATATGCGGATGTATGATGGGCAAAGCGAGCACCTCCATGCTTCGAGAAGCTGGCAATGGTGCATCAAAGAAGCATTCCGTCGATAACTCTCGATGAGCACCTACCGGTAGGAATTCTGACCCTTCTATGGGCTCGAGCTCTTGATTTATGGATGTCGTGCTTCCCACCATCAAATCTTGCCAGCCAGGAGTGCCTATCAGTGCTAACCCTTTTGCAACTTCTCCACGGCGGCGTGCGCGTTCCTCTTCAGTCACTAATCTCTCCTGCATTTCTCGCTCTTGGATTGCCTGTTCAGCCTCTCTCTCTTGCTTCTGCTTTTGTAAGTAGCTCACCATGCAGAACAGCGCAAAGAATGTATGCAGAAAACCCTCGCTACTAGATCTGCGTACAGGGACGACCTTAAATGTCCGTTAGATACATACTCGCCTAGGTGACGCGACATTTTCCTGATTGCTTACCGATTTGTATTCTTGTTTAGAGTTTCCGTCTTGGCTTGGCTTCGACAATTCAGACCCTGCAGCATCAAATGAGGGCTGCCGAGAAACATGGACCTGCTTGGTTAGAGACAAATCTCATCATAGAATGGGCCGCCATACCGCGTTCAAAGGCACAGGCTCCTCAATTTTGAGATATCGTGTGAACAAGCGATTGGCCCTTCCGTCATCAGATAATTCCAGAATGACCGGTAGTAGTCTCCCTGAGAGATGTAAGGCAACTCTGGGCACTTTCCTGTTTCCAAGATGGTCGTCGTGAGGATCATCGGAAAGCTCCTGTGTTCCTAGGACTTGGATTACTGTAGTGCCTTGAAAGCGGTCGTGGTTGAAATTGACAGCACCATCTATCGAGGCCCAGGACCAGGATGGAGCTCTATATTCTAGAGGATATGGAAAAGGCGGTCTGGCGGCAGCCCAAAGCAGAGAAGAAGGCAAATTGTCGTTCAGCCAGAAGCCAGCGCAATATTGCTGACCTGTGAGACCTTCAACTTGGGTAGCGAGACCTTGGAGAGCAACAAGCCTGTCAGTCATCCTGGTTAACTTGGCTCCAATGTAATCCTGAATGAATGTCATCCAAGTCTTATTGTTAGTTGCAACACCCGTGGACTTATGCAACAGCGCATTAAATCGAGCCTTCTCAACTTCAAAGGACTCAAATCGATCAATGAAGTTCTTGCTGGTCTTTCCGCACGGCCATATCTCGGCGGCCTGGAGTTCTTCACAAGCCCATAACATCTGCATTTGGCCGAATATCAACAAGCGACGCGAAAGTGTACGTTCTTGGAATACCCAACCTCTATTATACCAGAGGGAATCTTTTACCTCCTTTTTGTGGATTTGATGCAAGTATTGAGATCTGACATAGAAAGCATACTTCGAATCCGTCTTGAACGGATTCGGGATAATGCAAGGACGAACACGATGCGGATTCCTGGTTGAAAAACAACCCGCATCTCCAGATCCACTGTTGGCAGCAGCAATGGTGCAAGTCGAAAGGCCGTAGACTTGGGACATAGTGGCCGACTCCCTGGCCCAGTCTTCCTCATCATCCTGCACGATACACATTGAGTCTATCCACAAGTACTGGAGTCCTACATTCCTCGTTGTCTCGACGGCGTCTTGTAAAGTTGTAGAAAGATTGAATATAGGTATCTCTACCAGATATTGTGATTTGTTAGCCGAAGTTAACACAAAGCCTTTGTTGGTTCCCCAGCGATGGCTCAGGGCAACATATTCACTTTCGATGTCGATCGAAGAACTCAACATCAGACGAAGGACCGGCTTCTCCTGAGACCCAACATACAACAGGCGAGTTGGAAGCCAACGCTCAGCTTTCCGAGGCCTACATGCTGGGTGGTTGTGCTTGCAATTGCTTAGCCAAGCGTTTGCGAGTTGTAAATTCTCCTTGGAACCACTCGACTGCTGCCTCGTAAGGTCACATTGGACAACCTGTTCGAAGTCCGGCAAATGATCTATTCAAGTTAATAAATTGAGGGGTTTTTATGAGGGGACGTGTACCTCGTGCGGCAAACTCGAGCGGGAGTACGAGATGAGCACCCGGTCCGTAGAATTCAAGAATGAGCCAGAAATCGGACGAGCTGTTCATCAGATCATCTGAGTCCGTGGCGAGCAAATGACCAAGGTTATTTGAAGTAGGATCCGTCTCTACGGTGAGCAGATATATCTTTTTCTCCATTTCCTCATCAATATGACCTGGAATTTGAGGCACCATCCATTTCGGACCATTTCCATGACGAGCCCAATCCTGGCTTAAAGCTTTGAAAGAATATTTGATTTGGTATGGAAAGGGTTCGTAAATGTCAGGTTGACTATTGTACGATCGATTTTCCTCGATGAGATTGCAGAGGTGACATTTTGCTGTCAGCGCTGCAAGGAATGAGGTCCGTGTTTGATTCCAAGGGTAGTAAGTCCCATATGAGAGCTTTCGTGGGCGAGAGAAGATTTCTTGGCATGCATCACAGAGCATTTTTCGGGCTGTACTCGCTCAGAGAGCTGTAGGGTGAAACAGCATACTTGATCGAACGTTGACGTCGGGGAGCTCGATGTCAAGTATTGTTCTCGAACAGCGCTCGGATGAAGAGAAGTTTCTTTTTGCGACAGGCTGCTCCAGCGCCCCTGAAATGAGCTTGCTAATCAGCTCTTTCGCGAGAAAGCCACCATCTAAGCTGGATCTGGACACCGAGAGGTAAGAGAGAAATCACTGGATTTAATAGCATGGGGCACAATTCAGCGTTATCTTGCTCTATCGCTGTGGTTGACTCGGTGGAGACATGATCTCGGACAGACTCAGTGCAGATATTTTTGCAACCCCATGAGAGTGGGACACGTGAGTTTGAAGCAAAATTTTGAGTAGAAAACAATCTCAATCCTAAGTTAAGATTGCTTTAGATTAAATGAAGTTCTATAGACTAAGCAGCCACCAGCAGTCTTACCTGCCCTAGGTATTCTCTAACCTAATACCACGTGACTTAAGTTACTTTTTGTCAACCTTGGTAGGTATTCTTAGCTACTGTATTTCTGTAAGAGTCTTAAGGAAGACAAGAATATTCAGAGAGGCGATGATAAATAACATGCTGGGAACAATGCTTCGCTTGACCTTGGAAGGAATCAACGACATTGGTTATCGTAGTTCAACCAATTCCCAAGAGCATCACAAACTTCATACGTAGCATTTAACAAAGATATTACAAACAATACTGCAACAGTATCCCGACCGTTTTCCAACTAATCAGACTCCTCAACTCGCCAGTCGCTTCTCACACATGTTTCTCGAATCGTTTCCACCCCTGAGTCACGTGCTATATTTCAACATCATCACACGCGCTCGCCTCATCCAAAGGAGGTCCTAGGATAATGTGACCATGTCATTGGTCTTGTTTGCTCACCACGAAACCTGATTCAATACCGCCAATCTTCGTCGCAAATAGAGGGCGCTTAGTCGACGCATGAGAAACACCCTTGCAAACGAGATCTACGCGAATCGCTCAGCCACACTTCCATGACGGTCAAACCCAATAAGTGAGCGAGACATACCTATTGTCTTGGGATCTTGAAGAAGGTTTATTTCAGGCAGCTTGCTCTCGTCATTCTTTCATTCTTCCATTCTTTTTCCATTCTCTTTCCTGCACCGTGATTGTGAAAGTCGATCTTCATTTTGGGTTTTAGAGAGATCGAGAAACAAAGATGTCGACGTTCAACTGCTCGGTCGTTCCGAGCGAAACAGCAACTGATGCTGGTGTGGCGGGTGCAGGGGTAAGTATATCATCATTCTTACCCATTTCGGGCACTGCGAATCGCGGGGCTAATGACCAACAATAGGTATTACTCTCATTCATCATTACGGCTGGAATTGCGCTGCTTTTTTCCACGATAATCATCTTCCACGAAATGCGCCGCCAATCAGAAGCAAAAGTCGTCCGAAAACTCCTCCTTTCGCTCTCGGATCAGCAAGTCATTACTGGGATTGGTATTCAGTGCGTGGGGCTGGCGAAAATGAAATCTATGGTCTCGTATCATTTCTTCATTATCTGGATGCTGTCGCTGCTTTCGACTGCGACGCATATCAGCACACTCTTCGCGCTGGTGAATGATTTCAAGAGAGATTGGGTCTTGAGGTGGCTGAGACAATTCTTCATGTTTGTCAATCTAGTGCTGAGCTGCGTGAGCGGGATCTTCCTCCTGATGGCAGTGATGAAGAATCTACAGCCCACGTTGCCGATTGCTTGTGTGTGGGATGTTCAGTCGAGAGGAGCTCCGAGTAATGCGGGGATATCAATCGCAGGGACGATCGCGGTTATGGCAGGCCAATGCGTCTTCTTTGCACTCGGGGTGTGGTATCTGCATATCAATAATGCGAAGTGGATTAAGGCTGTGCAGTTGGTGGGGTTATTGACGCTGGTTGCAATTGGGACGGGTGCTGCTGTGAGAGTTATATTGTTGTCGCAGGCGTTTGGGAAGCCGTCGGTAGCGCTCAGTGATACTGGAGAGAAGGATTGGAATTTTGGGCAATTATTGACATTGCTGTTGCTCATTTTACCTCTAATATCAGCGGTGGAAATCTTGAGAGGTATATTGGCCCTCTCTGAGAACTAGATGTATTACTGACGCTATTTGTAGGCGAGATGAACGTTCCATCCCCGGTGGTCGACGAGCATTCGGCAATATTACTTGGGAAAGACTACGATGGTGGTATAGGACAAAGTTCCTTCCAGCCGAATCCATTTTGGGGGAACCAGACCAGCAGATTTAGCAAGTGGTCAAAATGAGCATAATGATTGTGGTTGGAACCAGTGATGTATCGAAGATACGAAGTGCTCGACTTTGATACATCATTAGGTTGAGAAAGGCAGCGGGCTAGAGAGATCTGATTTTTTTAGATAACAAAAGAGAAGGGAGTCTGGCGTTCAGCTGTGTCATTCATGTAAACGATCCGTATTTAGGATA
This sequence comes from Mollisiaceae sp. DMI_Dod_QoI, assembly GCA_009613015.1. Classification (NCBI taxonomy): domain Eukaryota; kingdom Fungi; phylum Ascomycota; class Leotiomycetes; order Helotiales; family Mollisiaceae; species Mollisiaceae sp. DMI_Dod_QoI. The sequence continues at coordinate 51,142 of VXCB01000103.1, forward strand.
AATGCATCAGCAAAATACAAGTTTGCTTTTCGGTTTGGTTGGGCTGGACCGAGCCGACCTTTAAACACATATTTGTGATTTCCTCATCGATCCGTGGATAATTACTAGTGAGAAACAGCAAGACGGGATTGTAGTATCCGCAAGTATATGTGATGGAATGGTTGATTCGATATAGACTCTGGAGTAGGGATACTCAGTCCTGGCGCTATGGATTTGAGATTTGGTCGAGCTGGATGAAAGATCTGTTGAAAGAGTTTGACGACGAAAGAGTGCTTGATGCTTGCCTAAAGGAGATTAAAGCTGAGATGGCTTGACTGGATCTTTTCTGCCTCGTTTTCGTGATGGGGTCCTATTCACCAGGAGTTGGGGATGATCCATCGTATCGCTGCTGAGGAGATAGAGGAGGAGAATCTAACGAGGAATATGGATCGAACACACGCTATTCAATCCCTCAAATCAAGTTTTGATATGCGGTAAGCGTCCGCTTTAAGATGTTTTTGCTACATGACTGGAGGTTGAGTCGTTGATCGGGTTACCCTCGCTTCAACTCGCTTATCTCCCCCTTCCCCTTCAAAAACAAAAATAGAAAACTTCTTCGAAAAAAATAGATAAAAAATAATTAAAAAAAAAATAACAAAAACTCCACGCCAACCTTACAGCTGCCGGGGGCTGTAAGGGTGGCGCTTAGAAAACCCGTGCGTTCACGGGTTTTTTAAGTCGGCGATCGGGAGTTGCGAACCAAGGGATTTGAACCCAGGCTGCAGGCACTACTGGGATATGCTATTTTAATTTGTTAGTTATAATCAACATTAGAAATGTGGGGGTTACTTACGTGTTTAACGAGTGCCTTTGCTGGTAGTGGTTTTGCTTATTTAAATCTTTATGGGTGGGAAATTGGTGGGTGAAGGTGAATGAGAAGCGCAGTGGGGATAAGCGAGGTGGGTAGGTGATCCATGGAACACAAATTCTTTTTCATCATTTCTGTGTTCGAATTGACATCATTATCCAAATCGATATCAGAATCATCCCTACTACATGTAGCCTTTTCAACTTCAATCACCTTTAGATATTGTTGCAAAATTGCGTGAAAAAGGCACCGGTCTATTAACTGTGCCTCGATAGTCAGCCAGAAAAATGATCTCTCTTTCCAGGTTTGTTGATCAAAGCTAATCAGTGGTCTAAGTCCCAAAAATGCCACCTTGACGTATTCTCTAGAATGGGAGGTAATTTGAGCCTTCGCTTTCCCTGGCAACCTACTTTTGATTCTCAACTTGATGAACCGTCACATTCTGCACTTGAATTGCGAATTTACCATTCATTTATTACGTGTAGCCACCCCCTAGCCTCAGTTCTGCTTCATCTCATCCCACTACCATACCGTCGAGCCACATAATCGGTGTCCAACAAACTCTGCAATTCACACAAAGTCTTTTGTATCGAGGAAGTTTGTTTGCGCAGAGAACAGTTCGTCCTTCTGATCGACGATATCTTTTGGTGGTCTACCAAGCAACTTTTCAAAGGTTGGATCGACATAACCGGCCTCACCAAGGGCAAGTCCTTCACCCCAAGAAGCCCAGTTCGACAAGAAATCTTGCTGCTCGGGAGGAACGGAGTTGTGTTGTTTGTGGTAGGCCACAGCTTCTTTGGCTCCAACCTTCCGCACTGTGATGTTACGGCCACTATATTCAGCGTACATCTTGACAATCTCCTCCACAGTGAATGGGTGCGGTCCAGTGAGGTTGATCATCTTGCCGGCGTAATCTTGCTGTGCTAGATGTCAATCACGATTCTCTAAATGAGGATTAGTGATTGACTCACCCAATTAGCCACAATCTTAGCAGTGGCTTCCCCAAGTTCTTTACGATTTGCAAAGTGATGAGGACCATCGTTCGAGATCACGACGTCAAAGTCGCCAGTGGTATCTAGACTTAGGAATCCAGCGAGATTGTTCCATAAATGAGCATAAGTCGGTTCACGGATAATGGTCCAATCAAGTCCGGTTTCTTTCAAGTAATTCGTGGTCTTCAAATGAGCCTGGAAAACACCGGAAACACTACTTTCACCTTCAGGTCCACCCCAAGTCAGGGACGTGTACAAGATGTGCTTGACACCGGCTTTTTTGGCAGCGTCAATGGCGATCTTGTGGTACTTGAATCTCTCTTCGCCTACGGAGGGATATGATACCAAGAATAAGGCATCGGCTCCGTTGTAGGAATCATCTAGGGTTTCGGGTTTGGTTATATCACCATGGCGAATTTCAATTCCTGCTGCTTTGGCGCGATCTAGAAGTGGACCTTTGCTGCTGTAGCTGGAGATGCGAAGCGATTCTGGAGATACCAGTTTCTGGTCTAAGATTGTCGTTAAGACCACACTTCCGAGACCACCAGTTACACCTGTTGTCCAGTCAGCTAAATGCTATTTGTAGTAATGTGGAATACACACCTGTCAAGACCAACATCGTGATGTTGAATGAGTTTGGCTCTGAGAGTGAAACTGAAATGAGCTATTCTGTTTGTTGTAGAATAAGAATGCCCAGTGAAGTAATTGAAATCAAGGTAGCTGTCGAAGGTGCTACGTCTAGTTCTGCTTTCAATTACGTCGCATTGTAGCTTTACTTATACCTAAGAATTTTTCGACTTTCCCTCATCCGATCATTATAAATCCATCGAGCCGCAGCGGTGAACGTACGTGTTCAGCTTCACGATCTACCAAGTTATGACCAAGCATCAGGATCACGAGATGGTAGATAGAATTGTAGCAAGGCAACTTTCTACGTAATAACGTCGCACGAGAAAAGCATCCCACCAAAGTACATTTTCCCGTTTAGGAAAAAATGGCCATCCCCTGAATCACGGCATCCCGAGTCTCATGCCACTGGCTACAGTAGCGAGACCTAAAACAGCCACACCCTTCACTTTTAACTTTCGTTCGATACATTGGTCAGAAAATCTAATAAACGCGAAAGCGCTGGCTTGAAACTGATATTCTTTTGCTGGCTTGTCCCTGGTTGATTAGTATTCGCTACAACACGATGATTTATCAGCTGCCTAGATTGAATCGCAGATGTGAAGTGACAACCATTAGGTTCTATTCTTGTGCAATGCCTTAGCAGCCTTCGAGGAAGCGACAAATATATAAATGGCACAGCTTCAGCCTTGTAGATTGAAAGTGAGTTCAGAAGTGTATTAGACTCAAAGAATCGCGCTTAATCAAACCTACCGCTTATTCAACACCGATTCCTTTTCCAACGTCAAAGCAAACTCATCATGTCTACTCAGACTCAGCGTACCGTAGTTGTTACTGGCGCAGCCAGAGGCCTAGGAGTACGTCTAACCGCCAACAATCCTGTATGCAATGAGCGGCTGACATTGTGCTAGTTGGAATGGGTCAAACAATTGAGCCAAGATCCTCAGAATTTCATCATTGCCGTGGTCCGTGATCCAGAAACGGTGACGGCGTTAAAACCTTTGCTGGGACCAAAGGTGGTAGTAGTTAAAGGCGATATCTCAGACCTTGACTCATTTTCGGTTTGTGCCCCGGTTGTCCCTCAATTAAATTAGATACGATACTAATCATTTATTGGTAGGGCGTCGCGGAAGCAATCGCGAAAGCTGGAGATGGCAAAGTGGATGTTCTTATCAAGTAAGATATTTCCTTGATGAAATTGAGCGTCAGATATACTGATTTGATCCAGCAACGCAGGTGTTATGACTGGAGCAGGCGCATCCTTTGAAGTCGGAATCTCGAAGTCTACGCCCCAAGAATGGGAAGATCAAGTACGAACCGCTCCTTATCATGTCTATTCTTTGATCTAACAGAAATTTCTCTTCATAGTTCAAAGTTAACGTTACTGGACAAGTGTTCATCACCATCGCTCTCTTGCCTCTCTTGGAAAAGAGCAAAGAGAAGAAAGTCGTCAATATCTCCTCCATGCTGGGCGATCTTGGATTCTCTGAGACTCATCCTGACTACAACTTTGCGTCGTATTCAGTCACAAAAGCGGGAATTACGATGGCGACTCTTAAGTTTCATCTGGAGTAAGCAACGCCTTCTGCTACCACATAGGAAGATGAAACTGATTAGCATAGGTTCAAGGATAAGGGTTTCATTTTCCTGGCTCTCAACCCAGGATGGGTGAACACTGACCTTGCCGGAGAAGGTGCTGGTGCTTATGTGAGTAATACCTGAACTGCATTCATGTTGTGTCTATTGAGAAGTTGTCTGACTTCCGTCCCTAGGCACCGTTGCAGCCTGAAGAATCAATCAGCAAGTGTCTCAGTTTCATCAACCGAAGTACTCCTGCGGACAGCGGAAAGTTCTGGACGCTCGATGGACGGCTGGAAGCTGCCACTCAATGATCAATAGAAGAATGCAAAATGTTAAAGTTGATGAGAGGATGTTTGTAACTTTTGAATCATTTCAGGTCGTTTTCATAAGAAATATGTCTCTTTGTACACAGTTGATCTTTCTCCGAAAAGTTCGTATAAAACATTACCGTATATATCCTCATTGCAATTCGTGTCTCTCATTATTACTCATAGTCTCGTTTCCTCGTAAGTTGGCGGTCCCCTGGAGGGGGAGGGGCCGGATGTCCTGCCACACATGGAGAGGAGGAATTGATAGCAGACCCAGGAGAGACTTGACCTACAACACCGCTAACAGTTAGCAAACAAGATAAAATCATAAATCTCAAGAAATTGACACACCGAAGACAAGGCTGCTACTAAAAACTAGCGCAGATAAGTATAAAGCTATGTTCTACACCCTTCCTTTGCGAGCTGCCGAAGATGATTTGATGCTATACGTGCGAAGCGGTTCACAGTTAAGCAGGCCATATGCTATAGAGCATCTTATGGGAGTATACTCCAATTGTTCAGCAGTGCGGGACTGTCACGACACTCCATCGAGTTCTCTGGTCGGTGGGCTAGCGCCAACCTGATAGCCCGCCCGTCCATCGAGAACGCTGGGTCTCACTTCCAGCAATCGCGAATCGTTGATTCGGCGCCACAGTCGTCCACCACGTTGACCATTGGCTCTAATATCAGCCTCAAAGTTCGTTCTGTGTGTGGCTCCAGCTCATGAAATGCTTTTGGAAATGACCTTTACCTTGGTAAGCCTCCCGTCGTCTTGAGACCCATGAGTTGTTGTCTTTGGCGCTTACTTCTGGAAACGGGAATTAGGGCGCCATTTGGGTACACTGTACAGTCCCCCCTGATCATATGTTAGTTTGCCGTAATTATAGAGACTAGCTGCTTGGAAACGTGAACGGGCCGCAGAAGTTTGTATGATGACCTGGATTTCCACAGCACCACTCGACAGAAACGTTCAAGGCCACCGGGCAGCATAAGAACTCTCCTCTTCAAGTTACTGCAAAACAACCGAGTGGCAAACAACTAATATATGAGTAGGGGGAGCCACTGTACGGAAGTATGGATACCTTGAGAACCAGCACCAGCCTTCTTGAGCGGTAGGCGAGCTAGCGCCGACCCGACAGCTCGGCCTCAACTTGTTCACTTCGGGTTAGGACCTTCCTCGAAATGGGCCTCACGCAGCAATGAGAACAAGATCTGCAACGGTGGGTTTTCGCTAGCTCTCTTTGCTCAGCTCCTTCACTGTTCGATTCCCAACTCGACCTGTCAATTATCGCGTTGGGAGCACGCGCCACGCGATACGCGTGTTGGTGGAGCATTTTGTTCACATTTCTTCACCCTTTTCCCCTTACCACCGTGCAGCACAGATCTAAGAGTATCTACTCCTAAGGGCAATTCCGAGGCAAATCATTCGTCCATCCATACGCCATGCCACTTTCAGACGTTGAGCGCTTGCTTTTCCCCTCGACTCGCAAACGACATCTGGAAGCACCAGAACTATCAGCGAAACGAGCACGATCGGAGAGGACACCGCCAAACCTTGTGTAGAAGCGTCCATCGTGCTTGAATACATTCTTAATGCTAACAGGATATCTAGGAAACCTAGTCCAATTGTCAAGGTGCATGTACGCAAGAACGACGATGACTACGTAACCTTCACCATCCACCTGAATTACATCTGTCACTATTCGCCATACTTCTATGCGGCATTCCATGGCAGGTTTCAAGAAGGTGAAAAACAAGAGATGAAGATGGAAGATACGGATCCCTTGGTCTTTGGCATATTCGTGAATTGGCTGTACACGCAGACTATTTATACTGAAGCTGGAGAGCTGCCGAAATGCTCGACACTGGTAAATTTGTGGATCCTTGCGGATCACGTCCTCGTCCCTCGCCTTCAGAACCATGCTCTGGTGTCGTTAGATGCTGCTCGTGTTTCTGCCAAGCGTATCCCAGCTCGACTCTTCCAACGGATATACGAAAATACTGCACCAGAAAGTCCTCTCCGCAGCTATTTGATCGATTATTGTGTCAACACCGTCAGAGAAATAGCAACCCCCGAAAGCTACCCTTCTCAACTACTTGCCGATATTGTCAACGAAACCCGAATGCAGATGAAAGCGCAATTGAAATCGGAGAGACGTTCTACTCGCTGGGAACTGTCGACGGAAGACTTGGCTCAATACGCTGTTGATGAAGACGTGGACTTCAATATTGAACAAAGATATGAGTTGTCAGATGACATCGACGATCGAAATGCCGAGGAAGAAACCCTGGTCGAAGAATCCTTGAAGAAATCAGGTCAAACCGAGGACGAAGACTAGCTTGTTGATGGTAGCGCTCGAGCGAAAACCTCCAATGCTGCACCATGCGAAGTTGCTTCAACTCCCGAATGAACGGGCGGCGAAAATTGAGATATTAGAGATTTTGGCGTTGGGTCGTGATATTCAGGTATCGGCGCAAATGGACTTTGGACTAATATCGGCACACGGTGCCTTGGAGCCAGCTAGGTAGTACTTAGCAATTCCTCTATATTTGGATAGAGAGCGATTCTTTAGTGTTAGATGTAGTTCTTGTGTTTGTCGGTTTGAGTCTAGCTAGCTAGCTGCCCAGGACGCGAGCACTACCGGTACTTGGTTGAGTTCGACTTTCTCCAAGTAGCTCTACCTCGCTTTCTCTATCAATATGTCATCTTCACTGCAGCTTCCCTTCATCGAGCAAGCCTGAATAATTCGAGGTAAGATCTTACACCCAATTCCGGCTGTTGTCCTGCAGCTCTATATTTTCTTGGAGAATGGGCCCAAGAACGATGCAAAGATTTTCATGGGCCATAATTCAAAGTACCAAACCGGGCTTACCAAAAGATCTTTCGTAGCCTTTCATCACGCTTGGCTCGGCCGAGGCCTTTCAGGTTGTTAGATTTTTCTTCTTTAGTTAAATACACATGGCGCCGAAACGTGCTTTGGTCTCCTCTACTACCCACATCTATCTTCTATTAGCAAAATAGTCTATGCATCTTTCTATTGACTCATAGATCATCAATTCAGCTCAACACCAGAGATAACCCCTGCGTGCGTTCCAGGCGGTTTAGTTACCCTCGCGCCCACTTTTCCAACTTGTTGCAAGTGTGCCTCTTCCTCGCTCGAGTCTTCAGTGAACGTGAAGCATCGATATTCACAATTGTCATACGCCGTTCCTATCATATTCCAATCAGTCTCAATTTTTCAGAGAGCAGATGATGCAGCTCCTACCATGACTAGCCTCAAAGCTGTCCCAATCTTCCGTCAAATAGTGCAAGAATGCACCATGTGTCACAAGCACAATCTCCTTCTCCGGTCTTCTCCACAGCCACTTTCTCAGCTCAGCAGCTCGTGCCTCAACAGCTTGCAAGCTATCCTCATATAGCCCTTTCTATTTCTCATCAGCACCCATCTTCAGCATACTTCTAGCTCTCCACAAAAAGCGTAGATACAAAAACATACCTTCAAACTCCAGCCCTCTTCTAAAATCGAATAGTCAATTCTACTTGCATCGAATCCCACCTCTCTCCCCTCCTCACTCAATAGTCTCTTTATCTCTTTCTCAAGATCCTCGCGCTCGTGACCGACGTCACATGGCTTAGCACTGATTTCTTGTGCTAGCGGCACTAACATCAAATTTATATCTGGGCGCAACAGGGCGGGTGCGAAAGAATGGATTGCCGTTTGGATAGCTCGCCGGAGGGGAGATGAGAGGACGATTTGAACGCTGGAGTGATGCGGGAAAGTCTGTTGGAGCTGCTGGCATTGCGTGTGTCCGTGAGGAGTAAGTGGTGAATCGAAGATAGTGAAATCTCTCTATTATAAAATATTAGTGCTATAGGTTAAGACAGACTGAAAGAGAAAGAGAGACTGACAGTGATGTTGTGCTCGCCTTGCGCGTGGCGCACGAGGTAGATTTTCTTGTCCATTTATTTTTACTTTTGTAGATTTACACGGTTAGAGGCTTGGAATGGGCAATGGGGATGGCGATGGTATATATAGAAGAAAATTGTTTGTGGATATGCGATTTAAGGTATGGCGGCCGCGAATCAGTCACTTGGACGAGTCATCGTGGAACTGCTCGGGATAGATTCCGATTCTCTGGTCGGGATAGTTCCCCTGACTAGCGTCATGCGGGAAGTAACTGTTTTGGGATAGTGGCCGGGTTAGGCTGAGTTGCCGTTTTCAGAATTGGTTGATGTTCTTTTTAGGAAGGTTTTCCTTCTTTTTCTTCTGTGTCACGACATGTATTCCGAGACGGAAATGTTGAGCTTCCTCGATTCAAGATGCTTCTATGCTCAAGTTATATATGCTTGCATTTTCCTCGCCATTCCTTTCGTCACCAATCTTTCCCTTCCGTCTATTGCTTATTTGCAGTGTTCTTCATCTCCAGTTTTACCCAAGTGAGGACCCCCCAAGCTTTCTCTCCACTCTACTTTTGGTTAGCATTGGCATAGCACAACCAAAGAACGGCATACCACCAACGTAAACGGCTTGACTGGTCTCAAAACCAAAGTCCGCTTCCCTTCCAACTCCCCGAACTCAACTTTCCTCTCCTGCACTGTCCCAATCCAGCTTGGATCTAACGATGCTTCAACATCAGTGCACAAACGAGCCTGTCCTTCCTTCAACAATACTAGATATTGGCCGCAGTATGCAGATATTGCTCTCGCTATGTTTGCAACATCTTTGTCTGATGCGGAGAGCCATGGAGTATCGAGAGGTCGTGCGCGTTTTGGGTCACTGATGAAAGCATTCATGTACCCATCAGAGCTGAAGGTGAGCCTTCCCAGCGGATTTGGGCCCAGTGGTTCTGTTAGTGGCTGAGTAGCTGCTTCGTCGTGGAAATATTTGTAGGTCACGAGTTGCCAAGTCCCAATTATCTCTTCTGCTGTGTGCATATTGAGAAATTATGATGGCAAGAAGGAATAGAACAGAAATTGCAAGTTGCGAAAGATGTTTATGAGTTTTGTGGAGGGATGCCGAGATCTTGAAGTCGTCTCGCAGAGAATACCAAGATCGTCATCGGCCAATGATGGTTGCCGAGCTAGTCGCTGACTGCAGGAATAGCTCGCAAGTCGATCCGTACGTACTTTTAATGCATCGTCCGTTTGGCTCTCTCGATTAGAAAGTGATGCAAACTAGGAAGTCAAGTGACCAGACTTCATTATACCATTCCAAGATATTTAGGTCGCCTCTTTACATGTTCCCGCGAGTATGGACGGAAGATATTTCGACGTGCATAAATTCTTTGAAAATACTAGGCTTGTTGACTGCGCGCATTCAAAGAGACGAAACAGAAGTAAGCAAATTAATTATCGAGATAGGCAATGCCTAGTACTAGAATTGCAAGAAGACAGGAACTGCAAGGGAAGGCAAGTGGCTTTCATGCATTGAAACATGAAGCTGGTGTTGATATGCAATATTCATTCTTATCCACATACGAAACGCTGATCCTAATCAGCCCCAAAGCCCATATTAACACCAATTCCCCATACAATATCTCTCCTTTGTCCCAGGTAACGCCATCTAATATGCTCATATGCTCATCGCTTATCCCTCGATGATCTCCATGATCGGCTCCACCGCATAGGGCCAGAACATCACTACAGCGACGACGGGGAAATACCTATAAGCAAAGTGCAAGTCAGCAAGTATTCTTCAGCCGACCTCAACTGCCTTTAAAGAGGCTAAGGGAAGACTCACATCATAGCGCTGCCACCAATACGCTTCCATTGATATCCCCAATCACTCTTTCCACCGAACTTCGAAGAGACAGTCCCGGCATGTGATGCGTGTCGGACTTGGCGGAAGGAAGCGGTCTGAACTCGGCTTCGGGCCAGTGCCGAGAGGATGGGAGACGCGGTTCTTGGGAGGGCAGGCATCGTGTTGAAGAGTGTAAATATCGGTTTTGAAGTTGGTTAAGTTGGTAGTGTCTGTTTGCAGAGATATCTGGAGAGTACAGATGCAAGTCCGCTTTCCGATGTTAAGTATCCGATGACTTAGGCTCCTCGGGATTTGGGACACTCGCGGGGTTTGTGTGACGTGAAGGCGGGGTTCCGTTCAATCTGACAGTCGCCTCGGAGCAGAAAGTGGCCTGATATCTTTCTCGTTCTCGTTCCGAAGATCACTAATTCTGTTCAGACGTCTGAATACTTTTTTTTCTTTGTAAATAACAAGAAGAAAAAGAAGTCGAAGTTGGGGCGAAGGTACCCCTCGACCTAACCTGGAGGCTGACAAGCCCCTACACGTTCTGTCACAGCAACAGCCCATTCCTGCATGAATGCATTCACCACAAGTCCGCCATAGCCGTGCAAGTATTAGTATCCACGACGCTTCATTGGTGGGGTTTGAGCGACCCTGCAGTAGTGGTCGAGCTGATTGGGTGCAAGCGCCGGATATTTTGGGGAAGGGGTGTGATATCCTTGTACCCCGCATATTGGGTTTCGAGAAGCGGGGTAGCGCACTCTCGTGCTGAATACGGATGTGGAGATTGGTTGTGAGATTGCGATGGTAAGACTGGTAGTTCAAAATGAAGTTCAGCTAAGAATTTAAATATATAAATTAGTAATTTGTAATTATTACTTTCTTTTTAAAACGGCTCGTTTTGTCACGACTCACGTGTGCCAGTGGACCATAGGCTCAACAAGCGGACCAACGGTTGCTTGGCAGGAGATCCTAGGTCACGTGATGGAGTCCAACGGGAGCGCCAGGACTCCATGGAGACTCTTGGACTCCATTCGAGTTCAGGACTCCAGCTTGCACAAGGGACTATATAGGCAGGGCGTCTTGCCCAGATAGATAGGAGCCTTGTGCTCAACTCAAGATAGTAATAGAACCCTATTACTGGTGACTACTTGTTCAGAATACATTTGCGTGACATATCGACCCTTACCTAGCGACTTATATCTTTTGTAGGAAGAAGTAAGTCGTCAACCCAGAACCCGATTGGCTAGTTCAATAGAACGATCCGTCACACGTTTAATAATTTGCTTATTTAATTATTTTTAAAAAAAATTATATAATAATTTATTTAATTATTAATTTATTATTATTTTTTATATTAAATTTATATTAATAATTAAAATATAAATATAATAAAATATTTATAATTTTTAAAAATTATATATATTTAATTTAATTTTTATTTTATATTTTACATAGTTTAAAGTTTAATTACTTATACTATATAATACTAACTATTTTTTGCAGACTATTTGAACTAATCGCCCGAATACTGCAACCCTTGACCGATTATCCGAAGCCGCCCTGCTAACGCGACTAAGGTTACGCTCCATCCCCACTCCCCATATTGCTGTTCCGTTGCTGCAGTGATACGGGATGTCTGTAGTATTCGTGCCTCTTGAGCTTCAGCTGACATGCATTATCACGAAGAGGATAAAAAGAGGCTCGAAAGTACCAACTCAAGAGCGGGGACCGCAAAGGATATCGCCACGGAAGAATGCGTCTGCTTCTTCCCAGCTGGTAGATGGCGAGCCAGCAGAGGCTGGATATCAAGAGCATTGCAACGTGAGGACATCACGTTACTGCCACGAAGAGGCACCAAATCGAACTCGTCAACACAAAGCCGCTCTAGTAGCCCGGTAAAGACCATCTACGACCTTACAATGGCTGACCCACCCATCACATTTTTCGAGGCCAATTCCAAGACAATCCAGCCTCCAGCAGCAATATCTCAACTGTATAAAAAAGTTCTCGATGTTTCCGACGGTTTCAACTTGTTACCTGAGAGCCTCAAGGTGAGAAGTCGATCTCTTTTCTCGCCAACTACGCTAATGAGCACGTGTAGAACAGCATTATTACCTACTGCGAAGAGTTCGAAACTAGGATACCCCGCGACGAGTATTTCCAGAAATCTTCTGATCCTCCACGAAAACCTACACAAGAGGAATTACACACATGGGAAGCGGTGAAACGTATCCGAGAGAATGCAACGAGATGCAGTGAAGACAGCGACTCTGAAGCCGGCTGGGGTGAAATGGTATACAGCCAAATACTTGATGTAGCCCTTAGACACTGTCCGTACAAGCACAGTGTCGGGTGGAAGAACATGCAAGTACTATTCTCCCTTGGTAGTGTGGTGTGTCACTAATCAGATTCCTAATCAAGAACCACTGCACGTATCGAGCCCAAATATCTCGGCCCAAGACACTTAAGTGGGAAGTTATTTGGATCCAAGATGGTTGATTATTGGATGATCCTCCTTCCCGACGACAAAATGCACCAAGCGATCCTCCAAGTCCTCCGTGACCTCCCGGAAGAGGATCAAAACATTAATCAGACAAGATCTGCTCCCGTCAAGTATCGGCCAATCACCGTCAACATCGAGGTCAAGCTCCCAGGAGAAGGCAAAAACGACGCCATGGTCCAGCTCGCCGTCTGGGCTGCGGCACAGCTGGAAAAGCTTAATGCGCTGAGCGGGACGCTCGCACCTATTGGAATACCCCTCGTGTCTGTTGAAGGACATGATTGGAGGTTGTACAACACATACCAGAAGGAGGATAGCAAGGTGGTGAGACAGAGAGTATGGGGGAATGACCTCTTCGGCGATAGCTCGTCGATTCTGGGGATATATAAGGTCATTGCTGCAATCCAGATTTTGGCCGAGTGGAGTCATACCGAATATAGAGCGTGGTTCGAGAAAGATGTGCTCAAATTACTGGCAGAGATCTAGATAGGTTTTACGAGTAAAGATTTTACTTTAATGAAATTCCTCGTGAGTCGCACTAATGTCCCAAATGTGACTCTCCATTGTCCTTCTTAACTTTATATAACTACTCGGGGCCGTCCTCATACACCCGACAAGAATCTCTTTGTGCGCGACTCCCCTTATAGTAATGAAAATTGACTAAAAAACCTAGTACCAAACACCCTCATTACAATGCCCGCACCACCCACATTCCTTATCGCACAGCGCCCAGTCTTGATTGACCTTCCAGGTCAAGCCACCACCTGGGCCCATCTTTAGTTTGTTTCCCTTGCCTGTCTTCTTCCTTCTCTTCTTCGTTCCCTTGGCAACATCAATCTCTCCCGCCGTAACCTGCTCTAGTACCAGACTCGGCGCAGCAATCTCTAACCATGAACTACGTAAACTCGGATTGTGGACGAAAGGTGTCGTCAGACCGCCGCCTGAAAAAGGGACGAACTTAGTGCACTTAGTAAAGTTCGCTGCTTATTCGATCAGTATGCCTTACGCAATGATTGGTTTCCTCATCTTGTAACAATAGCCTTTGCACTACTTCGTGGGGATTCAGTGTCCGTTGTGGTACTTGGGGTGTATCAATATAACGTGGAAAATCGCGTTGGTGCTAGAGAGCATTGCGTTGTTGGTCTTAAAGCGTTTGGTGCAGGTGCAGAGCACGGGCTTAGGCTGCATGGCTTCTAGTTCCATTCGACAAGGTAGAAGTGTTAGTTATTGTACAAGCAGGTAGCTTATTACGAAGCCTACGAATAGACTGACTGGATGTAGTAAGGCTAACGGTTGAATAAATACATTCTGACAATAAGTGCCAATTTTGGGCCGATACCGCGTGCTCAACTTCGCACATTTGCATGGGACTATTGTGTCTTATTTTGTCTGCTCGTCGTGCTAGACAATGAATGACAGCTTTTCCTTCCTTACCTAACATTCTCGCTCCAGGTTCCAGCCATTCATAACTTCTATACAAAGCCCCCTAGTCGGCGGCGTACACGAAAACCTCTGAGCTGAAAACATCCAAATTACGCAGATACTGTAGACAGGTAAGAAATTATCGTTCGTTGGCTACCCGAATTCGATTGTTCACTATCAAGTACTCACGGCCTTCTTGAAAAGCAAGCCCAAAGCCGTCGTCGACCTTTAAAAACTCGATTAACATCTCCCACGACGGGTTGCGAGTAAAGTGATTAAGGATATCGCTAATGCGGATTATATTTTGCCTGCTAGCATCGCCTGGTCGCATGAAGTGGAATACTATCGCTGAAATAGAGGCCGAGGGATCGCTTTCTGAGAATTATCCTGTTGAGTTAAGTAGCCCTCTTTCGCTGAAGGTCGCCGGCTCGACTTCGAGGTTCGGTGGCGTGAGACTTACAACTTCGATCGGTTGAAATGACGATAGAGAAACCACGGTGTCCCCTTTCACTACAATCTCTCCCTCTATTATGGGGCCATCATCTGCTATCAAACCGACTTGCAATTCGACTAGGGGTTGAGTTGCCGTTTCGGCGGGCCTTGATTCCGTCAAGCCGGAGAGCGATACATCAGCGGTCGAATCTGCCGGAATAGGGTTGCGCTTAGTGCTTAAGCGGCCATCTAAATCCTGCCTTGCCGTTGCTTCCATTACTTTACTTAACTCTATCGTTATAGCTTTGTATCGTTTGTAGACTTTAGGATCGGCTGCTGGAGAAGGTATCCAAGAGAGGTATAATTTCTGATGGCATGATGAAACGCAAAAGGATTCGGGATAAGTCGTAAGAAACAAGTGACAAAGATAGCAGGACTTTTTGCTTATTCCAATGAATCGAAAATTGGGCTTGTATTGCGGATTGTGGTCGTAGAAGTTGACTAGTTGCATTTCGGCATGGACGACCAGATCCAGGGAGCATACTCTTCGGAAAAAGGTCTTTGCATCCGCCGTGTTCCAGATACTAGCAAGGCGAGGTATGAATTCCTCCACTTGCAATCACGTTCAAGACACCCACAAGCTCTCGCAGTCCGCCTAAGGTTTTCTCGGAAACTCCAGAGTTTCTAGCAATTCGAATGACTGTTCCTTGAGGTCTGCCTTCCTCTATAGAAGAGTTCACCCAGCTACGGACCAAACCTAGATTTGGGCCAAAATCAAAAATGCACCCAAATTCCACTACCTCTAAATAAAAATTAAAGAGTATGTTCAAATTAATATATGCACGGCGAAACTTTTCTTTACGTGTAAGTTTTCATGGATTTTACGTATAAAAGTTATTATAATATAATTTATTAATTATACACGAATTTATTAAAGATACGAGTAAGAAAACTTAATGTAACGATAATTGAATATAAGTTATATTCTACTTCTCAATTTGCAAAGATTATAATAAGTGGTTATTTTTATATATATTTAATTTTGTAAAAATAGTTGGCCCAATTCTAAGTTTGGCCCGTTGCTAGGTTCACTCTTCTATAGCCGACCAGCGGCCCACGCTAGGGGTGTCACTTGCACCCTATGACAAAAAGATAATAAAAACTGAATTTAATAAAGCTATTATATATTTTATTTTACCGTAATCTGTAGATGCTATTAATTAAACGCTATATGTATTAAAACGAAGTTCAGCTGAGAATTTGAATATGATACATAAATTCGTAGTCTGCGATCGCTGCTTCCCCCTTAAACGGCTCGCTTAACGACCTACCTGCCTAACTATTTAAGGCCGTGAGCTTGTCTTGCATACTGATCTATTCTCCCAAACTTATTCTTTTCTTGCCGGAAAGAATCCATCTGGTAGTTTCCACGATGGATCGAATTCGGTCATGTGTTTAATCGTTCGCTGCAATACGTCTTCACCATAAGCTAGTTGGATCATCTCGTTGACATTCTCTGGAAATATCTCATCAGTCAAGGCCTCAAGAAGAAGGTAAGAAACTCGAGAAATTACTGACTTGGCATAGGACGTCCGTCCAAAAATTCCAACAGCTCGTCAGATACAACCTCTTCGAACCCAAAGTTGCTCAAGATCTGAATCGTCGATGCACGATTTCGTCTGATCTTTTCATAAATGACCAGGTGCTCTTCAATATGCGATGCATCTGTTACGCCATGCATCACGAGACCGAGAGCTAGACCGTCTTCTATCCCTTGTGCACCGCCTTGTGCATGATCTATTCTCTCAATATCAGCATCATACTACGAAGTAGCTAGAAGAGAGGTCTACTGGGGAGCATGGGATGAACAGCATCTCCCACAAGTACCATCCTATCTTTGTGCCATGTTCGAATTGGCGGGCGGTAAAGTAGCGGCCAGCGCTTGACTTCTGTTGCTTTGCTATTTGATTTAGTTTTAACTTTATTCCTCGCGCATTGGACGGCCATGAGCTTTTGAGAACGCTTACTTGATAACAGCTAGTACTTTCGGGTGGAAGCCAGCATACTTTTCGAGGACTTCAGTCTTGTCTACCGACGCGTGCCAGTCTACGAAGAAAGCCTAATCAGCTGACTAGTATGAATTAAATTTTGTCTTCTCTGATTTACCTTCTTTCTTGGATGTTATGTCGTCATTGTAGCAAAGAGCCACGAAATTATAGACCTCATAGCTGAGAACTTCTGTCAGAGGAGTTCTTCCATATTGTATATGGCCACAGTAAAGGACCAACATACTTGCGACAGCTATAAGCGATCA
Source organism: Mollisiaceae sp. DMI_Dod_QoI (assembly GCA_009613015.1). Classification (NCBI taxonomy): domain Eukaryota; kingdom Fungi; phylum Ascomycota; class Leotiomycetes; order Helotiales; family Mollisiaceae; species Mollisiaceae sp. DMI_Dod_QoI. Next base: position 67,909 of record VXCB01000103.1, read on the forward strand.
ATCTCCTCTGTCTCTCAAGGTCTGAAAATACTCTACATCCGAGACGTTGGTGGCCCTGGTTGACCCAAACTGTTTCTGGATCTATTTCCAAGTCCGCTCTTGGGATGAGAAAGCGATAGCAGCAGTTTACATCCTTGGCTACTACTGGCGGGTTCACATTACCTAGAATGGCTTCGGTAGCGATTGAGTTCACCCCGTCGGCAGCAACCACGAGATCAGCAGCGATGAGCGTTCCGTCATGAAGAGTTAGGGAAGGAGCATCTGGGTTCTGTTCGTCACATCATTGACCGTCCGAAGAAGGAATGGGTATTGTCCGGTCTACAACTACTCACAAAGCTGCTCACACCAGATTTCAAATGCACTCTCACCGGGATCCCAATACCATCAGGCTCGGTAGCCAAATGCTTGAGGCTCTCATGCAAATCAACCCGATGAGCGTAATATAGCGGTTGTCCAAATAGCTCGGCAGTGTCCGTGTGATCATGGAATATTCGCTCCTCAAGCGTCGTCGGAGATATAAAGTACATGCCATTTGATGTTACGAACCCGTATTTAGCGGGATCCAGGCCCCATGGAAGTAGAAACCGACCAACGTTTGGCGGGACATTGATCGCTGCACCGATCTCGTTGTTCAAAGATGACCGCTCGTAGATGGTGACTCGATGTCCGCTTCGGCGGAGCGATATTGCCGCTGCAAGGCCAGATATGCCGGCTCCGGCGATTGCCACGTTCATGATCGTTGTTATTCGGTAGTTGTACTGGTTCGCGTGTGTTGAGAGAATGAGTGCTGCGAGTCCAGTCAACCTCTATAGCAGCCGCAGGAGGTATTTCATCCCTTATATTCTAAGGTGTTCACGTAAATCGGCCAAGCGCCGCACACTTCACACGTGAGATTTTCAAAGTGAAATTGCATGCATATGGCCCCAATAGTACGAGTAAATTCCTTGTGGCGATAAAATAATTCCGAGCAGGATTGATTGGTGACTGACAGTGGAGCGGTGCAGCTTGGCAGGTGAGAAAGTACGTACGAATGCGAACTTCAAGTTCATTGGACGGAACGCGCGATCGGACATCTTACGGCTTTGGGAGACCACGGCATCTGCAGTGCTACCGGCATAATGCAGGCCGTCGATAAGACTCCAATCGGATAATGGAATAGTACCAGAGCTTATTCGATTTGCGAGACATTTCCTCTTTTAGCACATGTGCAAGAGCTTTGACTTAATTGTGTAGAGCTTACATTATGAAAGGTATGCAGCCTACGGTTAGATGTTGAATTATGAATCGGGCTGCGTGTTAGAGCACACTTTCACGAAAGACAGAGGGTATTCTGAGGTCATGAATTCAGACTATTTTCAGGGACTGGTATGTCATTTTCTATTCCTGTGGAGGTATTGTCTTGCATGCAGCCAAGCGTTCTCGGACTTCCCCTCGCAAGAATACCCCTGTCCCGATCCCGCAATTGTCTCCAGAATTTCTTCATCCATCGTAGTGAGTAGCCAGTAAAGAGAGCAGTAAAGGAGACGCTCGGGTGCGGCTATGCGATGCGCCGGTCGGGGATCGAAGAACACTTGCTGGATCCTAGTCATACTGTACTTGAGAGGACACTGTTTTTGGGGCATGATCTGGAATGTATTTTGCATCTGTCTCCTCGAATTTTCCTTCTTAAAAGTTTTTTCTGCACTGCAATTGCCATCCTTGAGGGGGTTCTTTCCGATCTTCTTGCGATCTTTTTATCCTCGCCAGTTTTTCTAATTTCTTGGCATTTAAAACCTTCAGGATGTCGGACCAGATGACATCGGAGCAAGAATCTACTGTTACCAGCAATCCTCTCTTTGAACTTGAAGTACTTGATAAAATAAATACCACCATTAAAGATGTTAAAATTCAGCATGTCGAAAAGGGCGACGAGCAAGACAACGAACTTCAACCTCACCTTCACGCAAGAACATTTCTTGCTGTGTTTGCTGTGTGCCTAATTTATTTCGCACAGGATTTTGCCCTTGTCGGTGCTGGTGCTGTGAGTTATTCTCTTCTCGGTAGCGACTATTTTATAATTCACACACTTATTAATGTTTCCACATATAGCAAGGTCAAATCATCGCTAGTCACTTCCAGCACGCCGGAGATGCTTCTTGGATTACAGCTCCAATCGCCATTCTCACAGTTGTCCTCGGCCCGATCGTCTCACAAGCATCAGACGATTGGGGTCGCAAATGGTTTCTGGTAATCCTCAGCATGTTTGGGGCCGTTGGTGGAGTCGTGGTCGCTCGTGCTTCAAGCATGGGTATGGTCGTTACCGGCTTCACTATTATCGGTACTGCATTTGGTGCTCAGCCTCTCCTTCACACCGTGGCGTCTGAGGTGTTACCTCGTCGTTGGCGTTCCTGGGCACAAGCAGCCGTCATGTTTGCCAACGCCTTAGCTCTTAGTTCGGGCCTTGTTGTCGGTGGAGCACTAAATAGACACGAGAATCCTGATGGCTATAGAAATCACTTCTATATTGCAACAGGATTATTCGCCGCTGCTGCAGTTATATGTCTGTTTGCATATCGGCCATTGCCAACAAAGCTACAAACAGAATATTCTTTCAACGAAAAGATGGCTCAGCTCGATTGGATTGGCTATGGTCTCTTGGCTTCGAGTCTGGTACTTTTCTGTGTGGGGTTGTCCTGGTCTCAGAATCCATACCCATGGTCAGACCTATTGAGAGGATCTGTCACGTGATGGTACTGAATGGTGCTGAAACGAGTGCTAAATTGACTAACTAGACTGATCTACAGGGGACATGCACCCTGTATATATAGGCCCTTCAGGGCCTCAAAGGCCCTAAGGCCACCTATCCTTCCAGGGCCTTCCATAGGGGTGACGTACTGTACTTACAGGCTCTATACCCTAAAAGGGTAGCCTAGGGCCCAGGCCCCGAGCCCTGACGTACAGTGGTGACGTGCCCTAAGTGGTGACGTTCTACAGGCTAGGCTAGCTTACAGCTAGCCTACCTATAATGGTCTGGACCACTTCTAGCGCACCCTATGACCTCAACACATATAAGCGTTGTTTCCAATAATATCCTGGACGTATGCAGAGATATCACCCCGTGTCAATTCCTGGAGCTCTAGCATCGGTAAATCCTCGAACTCCGCTACACATTGAGGTATCGGTCTACTAGAGGCGATGATCTTGACGTGTGGATTGATGGCTAATCGATTAATCAAAGCAATGCCGTCCTTATAGTTGCCGACATACTCATCTACTCCGTCGATGAAGAAGCAGAACGGCGATAGCTCACGAGAAGTTGATAGAACTTCAAAAGCATACTTTGTCTCAGCTGTAGAGGGAGGCGTAATGTCTTCTTGGACTTCATTGGCCTCTTTCCACATAGTTGGAAGAGCCCGGGCAATAAGTTCTGGGTGGCGCGAAAGAATCTGATAGAGTAGCGCTCTTGAAAGACCTTCTTGTGTGTTCTGTTCTGGCGTGCCCAAGTACCAGAAGAAAAAGTCTGCTATGGTGCATTCTTTTCCATCAGTCCATTCCGACAGAAGGGTCTGCGTGTTCTGGGACGAATAAAGATACTTCATGAGCGTCGACTTGCCGCTGCCGGCCTTGCCTGAAATCCAATATACACCTGCACCAGTGCGAAGCCAGTCTGAGAGATCATCCCATGTGTTCTTCTCTTTAGGTGGCTGAAAAGCCCACTTTAGGGTCTTTTGATGCGCTGCCGTAATGTCCTCGCGACGATCTGTCATTTTCCTAAACCATAGTGTTTGGAGTATGCGAGCCTTGCATCTATCATCGATGAGTCCCTGCGTTGATCCGGCAATGGCCCCACGATGCCCTGTCGAGGCTTCAAAAATTATCTTTAGATTCTTAAGATCGTGGATATCCTCGAGGTCTTTGGTATTGGTGAGCTCCACGCCACGTGTTCGGAAGTTTGCTATCGGTGGGACGAGTTCCTTGAGTTTTGATGTGAAGTGAGCCAATTCCGTGATGAGATCTTCAAACTTCTGCTTGTCCTGAATCACCCAGCGGGCTTTCCTCCATACAGAGGTCGTCTCGTCGTGCTGTATCACTTCGACTTTCAATCTCCTGAACTGCTGTTGAAACCGGACCATGCAAGGGCTGCTCATTGTAGGTGTATCTCTCTCAACATTGATGAGGTCCATTCTTGTATCTTGTTCCTTTGATACATCTTTGAGTCCGTAACGCTTCTTGAGTTGCGATGCGTCACTCAGCAGTAATGCGATACAGGACAGAATCTGAGCAATGGACTCTTGTACCGTAGGATGGTTCAATCGCTTGTCGTCAAAGACATCATCATCATGGTTCAAGAGCCGAACTTGTTCAGCCCATTGAAGAAGAATGAACTTCTCGATATCGAGCTTAGTGAGGAGGATGATGTAGTCGCGACCAAGATCGCGCGAGGTGGTGAATAGCGCAAACAGGTCAATTGCATCCTTGAAGGCACTAATGATGCTGAAAGCGCCAAAGACGGCACCGGCAATTCTGCCATCTTATTGTCATCTCCAGATACCGTCCAGCTGATAGGAATATTTCATTTTGGACGAGGCTTGATTTTATGTAGATTTCAAGGGAGGAGAATTGAATGATAGCCGATCGGGCTCGAATGAGGCTGAGACGTGCTGCACCTGCGCCTCCACGATGGCTGTTGTCCTGCAGCCGCTGCATGTGATGCTACAGCAGGGCCATAACGAGCGCCAATAAGGCCACAGGGCGGCCTGAATTCGAGTCTGGCATTGCTGTTGTTTTTGGTTGATTGGCGACGTGGCGCCATCCAGTCGCATCATACGGCAAAGCCACTCTTCATTATTGCTGACACAATTACAATTTGGAAAGTTGTTTCGAGGAACAATGAGGCTTAGCAGAAGATGCGAGTGGAAGAAAAGTTGCATGTGAAGAGGGCCGAGAAACGTCACACAATTTCTCTTCTCTTGCGTGCTCTGCAGAGTACCTAACCTTTTAAAGCTCGGGATTTCCATGTCCTGCAACTCCACTCCTTGATCGATTCATGTGCTTCAACAGAAGAAGAAGAAGAATCACATGATGTGAACCTAGCGACTAGGTAGGTATAGGGAGGTACCTATCACTGTAAACATTGAATAAATGCTCGAACACATGAATTTCCACAGAGGAAGATTTGTGCAATTTCACGAACTGTTGAGTAAAAAGTTGAGATATCAAACAAAGGGAAACGAGATTCATTTGCTTCAGCGAAGAAATTGTGCGAATTCGCACAACGGCTCACAACAGAATGTTTTGATAGCATTTTCCATTTCCGTCTTTAAACCCGACCTGCTGTCAATTTATTCTGAGCATTCAATATACAGCTATTCTAGCACCTGGAGGGCTCAAATAAACTCGCTTCAACTCTTTTAAACCCCGATTGTATTTGCTTCATTTTGTTTTTACACGAGTTTTATTTTTACTTTCACCGAAACTGTCTCGAAACTATTTTTAGATTTCATTGAAATAATTGATTATCTTTTAAAAAAAAAGTATTATATTTGAAATTTAGTAAGCTTGATTAGTATTTTCGCTATAGCAAATATCAACTCAGATAGATATTCTATGAGCTGTACGGCACCTCACTACTTCAATAGATCCGTAAGCAAACTTTCCAACTTATCAACCGCTTCGTCGGCGATCTGGTAATGCACAACTATCCTTCCTCGTGTAAGTTTCACTCCCTTCTCCTTAGCCAATTCTCTAAGCCTCAGCACCTCCACTCCAGATTTCTTCAAATCGAGCCAAACCATGTTTGTATCCACGGGGTTTTCAATCACCCCACCAAGACCCTCCCAATGCTTTGCGATCCTCTTCGCGAGCACATGAGTCCTTCTGAGTTTTTCACCCTCCCCAGCAAAGTTGATATCAACTGCATTCTGTGCAGCAGCTGTGATCACACCCGCTTGTCTCAACGCCCCTCCAATGGACTGCCGAATCCACTTCGCTCTCTTAATAAAATCCCGACTCCCCACCAAGATACTTCCCATCGGCGCCCCAAGACCTTTAGAAAAGCAAAGAGTCACACTATCAAAGCACTTCCCGTACTCAGCCAATGAACCTGCTCCCGAAGCTGCCACTTCCCACAACCTCGCACCATCCAGATGCATCTTGATCCCATTCTCTCTCGCAAATGCAGAAATCTTCTTGACCTCTTCAAGCGGAAATATAACTCCTCTCAGAGTATTCTCAAGACTGATAACTTTGGTGGGGCAAAAGTTTACCCCCTCATCTCGCACAACCTGCTCCTCGATATCTTCAAGTCTTAAGTAAGTCCCGTTGCTAGGCACAACTCCGTTGACCATGGCTCCGCATAAGCTTGCGATGCCTCCTGCCTCGAGATAGCTGATATGTGCTCGGTGGTCACAGAGTACGGCGTGAGGGGGCTGAGTAAGCAGGGAGCGGATGGCGACTTGGTTGCCCATCGTTCCTGAGAGGAGGAAGAGCCCGGCTTCGTGGCCGCAGAGCTGGGCCATGTTGGCTTCAAGAGCGATGGTGGTGGGGTCTTCGCCGTAGCCATCATCGAACAGAGTAGTATTCTGGATAGCATGCAGCATTGAAGCATTGGGGGTTGTGATCGTGTCACCTGATCGGTGTTAGCCGGATCGTGAAAGGGGGGGAGAGATAGATACGAACTGCGGAAGTCATATGCAGAGGGGCCGGGTGTGGACCAGGCGTTTGATGTCTCTCCTTTTATTGCTATGGTGGTTGATCCATTTGCTATGTCTTCGATGTTATCAATTGACCCCATTTTTGATGGAATGTGGATTGTCCTTGACTCCTAAAATTTATGCTTGGATGGTTGAAGGAAAGGGAGGATTCATGAAGATGGGCCTTATCAGTGAGAACTGCATGCTGAGCCACGTGTAGCACCCGACACCGGCTGGCTCTGACAACAACGGAGTGCGGGACTCCAGATATGTTACTCCGAGCCCCGTTACGTTTTGCTCAATCTCTTCTCCACTTTTGCGGTTTGCGACGGCTTTGTGACCAGGACATAGAGTAAATGATCTATTCTTCTTGCAGTGACATTGAAATGATAACCCTTGCGCGCTGCATTTCATTGGGAATGATTTTGGACATAGATAGAAGAGAGTTCTGTCCTATTCTCAGAGGAACAAGTACGAGATATATACTCTGCAGCTTAGAAATGCATCGATTCCAGTACCTAGAATATATTAGCGGCAAGTTTCAGACCTAATAAGTATCAAATTGCTTTCAAAGGTGAATCGCTATATTCCCTCGGCTAGAGAGAGTTCTCTTTAGATTAGGTATTCGACGTTATCGAACTTGCTTTCGATTTATTTCGGCTTCGCTTTTACTTCTCATGCAAAGCGGAAAGTGAATTCGCCTCCATTAACTTTACTTAAAGTCGTGAAAATCTCCACCTATTTCATCAAAGTTTTGGCCCGAGTCTCATTTTGAGATTAAGCTTACTCTTTGCTTGCCTCGGTCAAGAAAAGACCCTCTAATTCAACCCAGTCGACAACCAAGCCAGTTCCACAATCTAGACTTCGTCATCGGTAGCAAGTCTTCATCCGACATTCGACCATTCGGTTTGCGGCATCCCTAGAAGACCTTCGATTTCGTCCTCAGCGCGTATCACCAAGATACTTGGTTTGTAAGTCTCCAGTTCTTGTTTTCCTTCAAAGTATTAAGTTAATCCTTCCAAGGACCTCAGCGAAGGAGACGACTACCTCAACTTCGAAATATCCCTGAACCCAGATGCCGAACTTGCTGACGTTCAATTGAAGTCAAAATGGATACCACCACTTCCTGTTCATGGTGCTACGAAAGCCCCGCCATTGTCAAATGCGAGTCTTGCGTATTCTCGGTTTATTGCTCCAAGGAATGTCGCGACCAAGACACCGAATTTCACGTGGTCATATGCCAGGGGAGTGAAAACTTTCAAAAGCAGAACCCTAAACCTGTGTATCATCTCAGTCTACTGCTTCCAGAAGATGTTCTTCCAGAAGATGAGTTACCACCCAGGTTTATCTGGTTGAAGTTCGACCTGCACAATCCTCCAGCAGAACTTAGTGAGCGACCTAATACGGCCGAATATATCCCTCAATCCCATATCCAGGGTACAAAGAAAGTTAAGAATGTTATCATTTCATGTGGTGACAAAAAAGTCGAGATCATAGCGGCAGAGACTGGATTTCGCGATGGTTCTAAGGAGAATCGATGCTTGACGCATCTTATGCATGGGAAAGAGCAATATTCCTGGAGAGGTCCCATTCTCGTACTGAGACGTACCCACTTGAACAACTATACAGACGTTCAAGTATCCGATTTACAAATAGTGAAGAAATATTTCACAGATCGTATGTCTCTGAAGAGAAAGCGGAATGATGACATGGACCTAGCTTGTAACTTTACAGCTCCGAGATTAAATATTGCTGGAGGCTATACGGCGGTCATGATCAGCTGCCTCGGGGACATGAAAGAATTCGGGCATGCCAAGTTCAGCCAAGTTAGGGTCACCCAGCCTCCCTTGGATACCAAATATGAAGGCCCGTACACCAGTATCTCCGACCGCTTGGGTTTCGGACTTATATTTTACAAGTACGATTCAGGAATTATCTGCAATTCTACAAGCGAGGATAAAGATGAGCAGGGCAAGCCATGGCAACACCTCACAAACTTCGAAATGCGCGCTCTGTTTGTTGAAACTTGTGGGCTGAGACCTAGAAGGGGGAAGGCTTTTGATCAGGCAGGAACATATCTGGTTGTCAGAAAAGATCGGAGGGGTCTCCTTCCCCAGCATGTCGAAGCATTGGAGCGATTCTCCCGAGAACTGATTATGCCAGGAATGGAGCAATTTGGAATCTTCCTGGGCGATTCGAGGTTCAAGCCCACCAATATCTGAAGAAAGAAGATTACTTATAGCGAAACATACGTCTCGCAAAATTTTTGAGGACTTCTTCAATGAGTACAAGAAAATGAAGATCGATGCGGGTTATGCTTCGTGGGGTGAAGTTCAATCACCCTTGATCACTTGAGGCTACGAGATGAGAGTAAAAAGAATAACTCGGAGTCCTGAAGCATATCTAGCAGGCATCATTTGTCTGTGCAAGCACACATGAAAACAACTGTGAGTAGGCTGGATGGCATTCGGGCAAAAGAGTTTCAGAGACTATATTCCACCGAGAATGATAACAGATAGTATCATCTCTAAGATACTAGCCTTATCTGATGTAGAATAACCACCCTTTATACAATGCTCGAGCTCGAGGCTGTGACTTGCCAGGCGGGAATGGAGCTTCGAAGCTCGGGTTTAATTGACTAGAGATCAAGTAGATAAAATGAGAAATCACAACACCACAGCCACGGAGTGCAGAATTGATGCATCATGATGTAGATCAAAATTCAAAAGATTTGAAAGGAAGGTTTTCGGATGATTTCTGAAGTATAAATGTTCGATGCACGTGATTCCGGAAAATGACGGCTCGAAGCGGAATGATTCTGGTGACTCGGATTTACAAGCATCGAAGATATCCTTGGATCCCCAACAGTCTCAGCTCATTACATTGAGCTTTTACAACACACACAATGGCGACGACGGCGACAAGATTTAGATGTTTGAATGCACCTTCACTGCGAAATGCCTCCCGAACTCTCGTCTCGACGTCTTCAACCTCTTCTCGAAGCCTTGCCACCGAAGCCACACCTCCAGAAACAACTCCCCGACGACGGCCTACATATTTTAAAGACAAGCTTAACAGTGTGCCTTCATTTTCCGAGTTCGTGGGACTTTCAGAGAGACCTCTGACAGCCGATGATGCACTTGAATTGCGGACTGCGATGGTAGGTCCGCCTGGGAAGAAGAAGCAGATTACACGGTTGCCGGAATGGTTGAAGACACCAATTCCGGACAATTCGAACTACAAGAAAATCAAAAAGGATCTGCGGGGGCTAAATCTACATACCGTCTGCGAAGAGGCACGATGCCCGAACATATCAGACTGCTGGGGAGGCAATGACAAGAGTGCGGCCACTGCGACGATCATGCTGATGGGAGATACCTGCACGCGAGGGTGTCGATTCTGCAGTGTGAAAACTGCGAAAGCTCCAGCACCGTTGGATCCTCATGAGCCGGAACATACTGCTGAGGCACTGTCTCGATGGGGCTTGGGGTATGTGGTTTTGACATCTGTTGATCGGGATGATCTTGCAGATGGTGGAGCGCGACATTTCACCGAGACCATCATGAAGATCAAGCAGAAGAAGCCCGATATGTTGGTTGAGGCCCTGACTGGGGACTATGCAGGAGATCTGGAAATGGTGTCTATGGTGGCGAATAGCGGCCTGGATGTATACGCCCATAACATGGAGACCGTGGAAGAATTGACCCCTATGGTTAGAGATAGGAGGGCAAAGTATAGGCAAAGTTTGGCAGTTTTAGACGCTGCCAAGAAAGCAAAGCCTGGTTTGATTACAAAGACGAGTGTCATGTTGGGCTTGGGAGAGACAGAGGAACAGCTTTGGGCAACCTTGAGAGGTAAACGCTTCTCACGCCATATATGACTATTGCTAACTTGAGATAGATCTTCGAGAGGTCGATGTCGATGTTGTGACTTTCGGACAATACATGCGCCCTACGAAACGCCACATGAAGGTCGAAGAATATATCCATCCAGATACCTTCGAATTATGGCGCCAGCGCGCCCTTGATTTGGGTTTCCTGTATTGTGCTAGTGGACCATTAGTGAGGAGCTCCTACAAAGCCGGTGAAGCATTCATCGAGAACGTTTTGAAGAAGAGGAAGGGTGTAACGATATTGGCCGATGAGGCCACAGGGATGGCAAAAGCTATAGTGTGAGGCACTGTGGCTGGCGGTTCAACACCAATTACCATGGAGATGGCGTCGATTGGGCATGCATTGCAGGCGTTTCGCAGGTTCATAATTTCGTCTAAGACCTTCTAGAAGAGCTCCAAAGCGCAGTTAAGAATAGAAGTTCTCGCTTCATTCCTATGATAGGACAACGCATGAACTAGAAGTTTTGCAAAATATTTGATTTTCAGCATTCCCAGAAGGGAACGTAGGTCCTGACCACACATCAATATGACTGCTTGGAATACTCACCCATTCGCTTCAGCAATCAAGCGAACTCGCCCCTGAACCCCTAAAGGCTCAACCAATACCTCCTAGGTAGTTACTCACAGCTACGAGCCGTAGGTGACAGTATACTATAACCTAATAAAACTGCACTATATATTCGCCCGTTCGCCACCCGCCAACCAAAGAAGCATTCCGCATGTAGAATGGCTTTCGAGGTTTCCCAGACGTCATAGACATTCTGCGGCAGGTATTCAGGTTTATGGTGGCTGATCCTGCCGAAGCGAGAATCGACCAATAGCGGGGAATAGGGGGGTGGGGTATGGTAAGCGTTTCTTTAAGTAAGGGATCATTCGCTTCCTTGAACTGTAAGTTTGACATTCGAGTGAATATTAAAAGTTTTCATTTTGTGATTGCTGAACAAAGTTGTATCGTTGATAGGTGACAATCATCTCTATCTCCAGCTCTACTTGCTGCGACATCCCACCACTGAGTGTGCTTCGTCCTAGTAGAGAGCAACATGGTTATCAAAAAGAGATGCCTTCTATGGGATTGGACGAACACCAGGGACTGTCCCCACATGATGGACAAAGTCAACTTTGATGGTCCTATCTCCTCTGTCTCAAACTGGAACACCTGGTATCCATCCGAGTAAGCTCGACCTCCTAAATCCATCATTCCTTACTCTATCCCAAGAGTTTAGGTTCACAACATCCCCTTCCAGCCCCCAAAAATCTCAATCCCCCCAAAATAAAATAAAAATAAAAATAAAAAACTGACTCACACCCTTCCCCTCTCCAGGCTCAAAAACCGTGCCCCCTTCCGTCCCATGGTCCGCCTCCTCCCCCAACTCACCGACCAAGACTGGACCAACATAATAAGCACCACCGAGCCCATAATCCACTATTTCAATGAACCCGAACGCGCTGGTATCACCCCCGAAGTCGCTAGTTCCTACTGGTTCTCCCATCTCCTCCCCCTCCGCACCCTCCACGGCAAAAAACTCATCAGTCCGAGCTGCGCCTCCGACCCCGCCGGCTCCGCCTGGCTCGCTTCCTTCCTGAACCTAACATCCTCCTCTCCTCCCGATTTTCTCGGCTTGCATTACTATGGCACGGAAGCGGAGGGTGCCATTGGGTATTTGGAGGAGATGCATGGGAGGTATCCTGAGATGAAGGTTGTGGTGAGTGAGATTGCGTGTATAGCGAGGGAGGAGCGGAAGGTGAGGGAGTTTATGGTGAGGTTGTGTAATTGGATGGATGAGCGTGAGTGGGTGGTTGAGTATGGATTTTTTGGGTGTATGAGTGAGGTGGCGGATGGGTTTGTGAGTCCCGAGGCGCAGTTGATGGATGGGAAGGGGGAGTTTAGGGAGTTGATGTGGAAGTATATGGGTGAGCAGCCGATGGTTGCTTGATGCTTGGTTGGAGAACGGATTTGGTGCAGAATGGTGTTGGGATAGATACAGTAAAGTTCGTATGTATTTTAGTACCTTATTTATTCAATGTCAAATTAGTTATGTGCGTTTTGGTTTGATGTTTGGTTCAAAGTTAGCAGATGTCCTAAATTGGAGTTGGAGTCAGCCACTCACAGCTCATTGACCTCTCCTCCAAGTCCCAGACTGTGATTAGAGGCCGCAAAAATGCACTTCCTATCAACACCAGTGGGTCTTCTTCTTCTGCTATTGGCATAAATATACTCTGACAATACATTGGGCCCTGCATTTTATCATCATCCCACTCCTCTAGTGTATACTCGAACGCGGTCAATTCGAACTTCTGTCCTGCAAGCACAATCGTGACATTTGGCAACAAATGCCGTGTTGAGCAATTGACCCATGCGAATGGACCCCATGTTTCTGCATCCATAGCTTTATTCATAGCTTCAACGAGAGAATCGGTGAGTCCAATGAAGGGATACGAGATGTCCACTATGGCGACTGTAGGCGTGGTGTATTCCTTGTGGATAGCAGAATCATTTCCGAATGCGAAAGAGTTGATTCGGAATTTCCATTTATCGCCTTTTGCGAATCCTGGAACCAGATAAGGTACGCGTGGAATAGGGAGATCTGAGGGGTGGAGCTTCTTGAAGGAATCATCGTGGTCATAGCTCCCCCAAGGTGGCGGTGCGCCAAGTAGTAGCCAGCCACTGTCATCAGTCGGACCCTGTGAGAGGCGAAGAGAGAAGATGTTGTGGTCCAAAGAATCGCTTTCGACAAGACGTGCGATTGGTGACATGAAATTGTGTTCGTAACTGGCGTTGTATGGAGCGAGTGGGAAGACGGTGTCGAAGGGTTGATCACATAATGCGCAAGACTGTTCGCGAAATCTCATATCAGAAGCCTCTTGGAAAAGCATATCTGGAATGCGGAAATCCGAGACCATTTCGAGCTTCGATGATAATACCGGATCTCCCGACAGTTGAAGTTCGTCACGGGAGAGGAAGCCCGCGAAAGTCTCGTAGAGAACAGAAGACTCGACTTGCGTTCCATTTTGACGGTAGCTGTTAGACAGGAACGAATTGTAACGATGTGGAACTGGATCTTTAGGAATCCCAGGAGTTTGGACTGATGGAATGACTAGGCCAGAACTTCCGAAGTCCAGGAATGCGCGGAACGATTGAGGAGGATTGCCAATTGAGATCGTAATTACGTGGAGAGTATTCGCAAATCCCTGCAGTTATTAGAAAGAAGCATAAAAGAGACAAGAAATATCACTTACTACAGAAATAGGTACAGAACTAGACGAAAGACCATCTTGCGGTAGGGCAGGTAGAGGACGTTGCAAATTGCGCCCCAGCAGATGTCGAGTCCCGATGCTAGATGCATTAAGGACTTGAGTTAGAGGAATCGAAACCTTCATAGCCCTAACTGGCAACACCGAGATTCCGAAGATTAATATATGACATTGCTGAGAGGGAGCCTGTGGTGAAATAGATATAATTGGTGGTAGCCTATTTGAACGCTTGTGGACGGCACGGCATAAGCGAGGGGAGGTTGGAGCTGAAGGCACCAATTTTACGTTCGTGCAAAATACATGCCCTTTCTAGTTACAACTTTTAGCTACTTTCTTTATACTTATGTCAGCGTAGTTTATCTGCTACTCTGGCACAACGCTTTCCAAGAATGCGCACATGTCTCTAAATTCCGGACCACACGTCACGTGCCCCATCCCTTCGTACTCTTGGCTTTCCAAAGCCTCTTCTCCTACTGTTCTGGCAACTCTCGACCTTGTGTCTCGAAAAACTCTCATTGGAACAAGCATATCTTTCGTTCCATGGGCGAGGAATACCTTCATTCCTTTTCCGCTCTCTTCCTTCACGTACTTCCTTCTCCCCTCCATAATCTTCTTCCCTCTAGGCAAGTAGCCACTCAAGCCGACAACAGCTCCAATCTTTCCCTGATATCGACTCGCCAATGCTGTGACCAAGCTGACTGCGCAGCCCTGGCTGAAGCCCCCAATTACGATTCTCTCTAGCTTGACTCCATTTTTAACTTCTCCGTCGATGAGCCCAGAGAGATACTCGACACTCTTCAGGATCTCTTCCTCTCCTTCTTCATTAAACTCATCTTCATCCTCCTCTTCCTCCTTCTGGACGGAAGACTGAGCTGAACGGCCAACTGGAATAGGCGAGAACGAGGTTGGAGTGTACCAAGCATTGGCCATGGCCTCCAAATTCCATGGCGCGTTCGGAAACACCCAAGTCAAATGTGGCAGTTTGTTCGCTGCATGGAATTGCTGTGCGATATCTATTTCTATGTCAGTCTGAGGTACTTCGGAGCACCATCTTCCAGGCCATATTAGGATGGAAGCCGTTGGAAGAAGCGGGGCAGGCAACTCACTGATCCAGCCATCGGCATCATCATCGTAGCCGTGCAAGAAGATGATTGTCGCCGGGTTTGAAGTGCCGGCGTTGGGCGCTGGGATGCGCTGCGGTGGCTTCTGATTTTCAGCCATGGCTCTCGATGCTTCTCGATCCTTGGGAAAAGATGTGAATCATGGAACATAATCCTCTTGTCAAAGTACCTTGGCTTGGTCACTGCACCCCGCAATGCTGCGGGGCCTGAGCCGGACCCATGGGAAGCTTTTCCGGGCATAAGGATCCCCTGAATCAGGAGGCTGGGAACGGCGGAGCTTAATGATTCATGCACTGTGGATCGAAACAGGCTCGGCAATATGCCGTGGCCATGAAGAGACCCCCAGCCTAGGCAAAGAAGCTGGCTAGAGTGCACACACGACTCTTACTTGGTACAATCAAGATGCGAGGGTGTTCAGGTTGAGGTGTAAGAGAATCTTCGGACGAGCTGGCCCTGACAGCCTGGGCCTGGAATGCAGTGGGTGCCTAAGCGAGACCCCTTATGCTCTTGACAATTGAGCGATTCTCACTACCTAGGTAGGTACAAGGGACAAGGAGCACTTCGCTGGCCGGAGAATTGAGCTGGTAGTCTTTTCTTCGGACTTATTCCAGGATCATAACCAGGTACTGTACTCAGGAGCGTTACGAGGTTACTTCGCGATCCATATCACGTGCGGCAGGACCACGAACGCCGGGCCCGTGCGTGCTGGGCAAGCTCATCCTTACCTCGCCGGCAGTGACTTCCTCCAGCTCCGCGGCAGCTCTTCACGAGCTTCATCCTCCACCGCTCACCGCGCAGTCAGACGGTACAACGTCCCTTGTCAAAATGGCTGGATCTATCCTTGGGCATCACATCTCCTGTTTCTCGTCACAGACTTCGTTGGGTAGTGTGTTTGACCTGGAAGGATTTTATTGCGATGGCTGATGGAGTGGCCCGAACCCAACCACCTGCATTTGCTGGCCCGCCATCACGCATGCTAGCCACTCAAGAGCCCAATATACAGTCCAAACCCGCCGCTCACCATGCATTCCCCAGTCTCCTGCATATGCAGCAGCCAGACTTCCATTCAGAATGAACCTCGGGCATTTAGACCTCCACAGCGTGCATCGTAAGTCGAGTTCGTCTGATGCGTTGTCCGAATCATGGCTTATTGACGATGACAGGTAACCGCCCACAGCTCGAACGTGTTCTCACCTCTGAACCTCCTGTTACTCCTCTCAATGTTCGACTTGAAGCCGACCGAAGTCCCTCTTTTGCGTCTAGTACCTCAGAGCCCGAAACCATAGTCCGATGGCAGACTCCTCCTTCGCGAAATCGATCCCAAGAGCAGAGCACGGAAACCCTCAGACCAGATAATTACACACATCCAATTGGCGTCAATGAAGCTGCATACAGATCAGATACTCCTCTGGTCGTGCGATTCGACGAGGAGCAGATTAGAAGCAACGAGGCTCAGGCTTCTCGGCGGGATCGAAACATGGATAATGTCTCCTTGGACTCTAGTCCACCCACGCCGATAGACGATACTCCATACATACGATTCGCGATTGATCAATTGACTCGAGATGAGGACATCAGAGCGATACAAAGACCCAGCACCACTACAAGCTCAGATTCCTATCCAGTTGAACGAATCGTGCCCGACAATGGATTGGGATACACTACAACGGCAGAGCGCGAAAGGGAAGCACTGGCACTAATCAGGAAGCACCGGTCTTCTCCTGCAGAAGGACGATTATTTGGTTTTAATACGACACGACCCCTCTCGTTCCCCGACCCTCCTGTTCCCAATCTCCCGCTCAGACACCATCGAACCTCAGACCCAGAGATATTTATCCCTGTTAATCCTCCTCGCAATACTCCACGACATCCTGAGTTAACGTTCGCTCCGACGATGCTACGACCGGCTTCAACGATAATGTTATCATGTTTATGCCTACTAATGATTGCTGCACTCATATTTTGCGCTATATACTCCTCTCATCACCATGGTCTTGTGGCCTGGTCAGGTGGCATATATGGAGGTCGATATTTTGTATTCTCATTTCTGCCGCAAATCCTCGCGGCTTGCATATTTTTATATGTCCAAAGCGTCATGTTTGCCTTGACGAGAATAATGCCGTACACGTTAATGGCCATGGATAATGTGGAAAGTCGGACGAATGCGCTATTTATCGATATATTTCCTCGGAGCATGTTATGGCCTACGTTGGAGGGGCCGATCATTATTGTGGTTGCATATTTGTTTTTCTGGTTGTCTATTTTTACAATACCACTTCAAGGTTGCTTGTTTTCAGTCGTACAAGTGGATGGCGCATGGAGATGGACGACAGTTCAAGGAATTGCCTGGACATTGGTCAGCATATATATTTTGATTCTGGTCGCGACAGTTACGGTTTGGTTGTTTTATTTTCGCCGAACGACAGGACTAATGTGGGATGCTCGATCATTAGCGGATATTGTTGCATTATTACCAAGGAGTAACTGCTTGAGGGACTATCCTGGGACTGATATCATGAGAAAGAGAGAGGACATCCAGCATAAGCTCGACCTGCGAAGCGATCGACTGGGGTACTGGAGGACGCCAAATGCCAACCAAGGGATCTTCTACTGCATAGGAGAAGAAGGCGCTTCGACACGACAATACACACTGCAGTCTGGGAAGATTCACGAGAAGACTACAAATATGGATGATGCGTCAGATATCGAGAAAGCTGCTCAGCTTTACAACACCAACACACGGTTTCGATACATCCCGTGGTTCTTGCGGGATACATTTGTCATCTTCTGGTCGGTCGCTGCATTCTTCCTTCTCCTCGCACTATTCATCGTATCGTTCCTCCCTTCCACGGCAATTCGCTACGGATTTCCTCCGTTAGTGAATGTAATTCCAAATTCAGCGGGTTACTCGCCAGCAAATTTCTTGTACAGCTTTATACCAGCGATTATCGGCATGTTCCTCTACCTCTTCTTTCAACCTCTGGATATGGCAGTTCGGAAGCTACAGCCTTGGGCAGAACTCGGCAGCCCGCATGGAGCGATAGCAGAGCAATCACTCTTGCTCGATTACCCAGCATTGCTACCTATCGAATGCACTTTCAAAGCGCTGAGAAATGGGCATTATCGAGTCGCGCTCTTATCGCTGCTATCCTTCGTATTCATTCTCCTGCCCATCCTTGCAGGTGGACTGTTCTTCCCACTGACCACTCCATCCAATACCGTACGCATGATCCCAAATCTCCCGTCATTTTACATCATCCTGGCCCTCCTCATCCTCTACCTCTTCGGCCTAATCTCGCTCATTCCGAATCGTCACGCCCTGCATCTCCCTCACGGAGTTGACTGCCTAGCTGAAATCCTCAGCTTCGTCTACAGCAGTCAGATCCTGGATGATGCAGCGTTCCGAGCACCGAAATCTAAAGCGGATCTGGCAACAAGATTGATGGCGACCAAGGTTAGAGGGGAGCGGAATCGGTATGCGTTTGGTGTTTATCGAGGACGAAATGGACAGGAAAGTCTTGGTGTTGAGAGGTTAGGAAGAAGAGGGATGCAGGATGTTATGGTCATTAGCGGGAGATGAGCGAGATGATGTTTTTGCATGACTGATGGAGCGACTGAGTAAAGATCTTTTAATGAGTCATGGGATATGGTTATGCATTTTAACGAGTTATGGTGTTTATGGGATACGGATGGATTATGGGATATGGATATGATTTATGGTTGCTTGATTGATTGATTGGTTGGCTGGGTGGGAAAAGGAGTCTGCATAGATTGTAACATAGGAGATGAGCTGAGCTGAGCTGAGCGAGATGAGAGGAGACGAGATAAGATGTGTATATTGATGATGTTTGATTCTTGTTCCGATCGCTTTCTTCTGACTCTATTTTTACTTCGTGCCTAGTGTTGATGTTGAGGTGGTGCAAGTTTCCGGTTATTTTGTACGGATATTACTTTCAAAGTCAAGCGATTTGAAAATAATAGGTTTAATCTTATACTGTTTCAATGTTGTATCACTAGGACCAGCTAAATACGATCCTCATGATCTATACTTCCCTCCCCTCTCTAAGAAGCTAATCTCGCGAAGTAAAACTCACTGTTCACCTACCCCACATTTGACAAGTGTCCTCCATAGCAATGGTAAGACCTTATTTGCTTACGTTTTGCATTGTCATCGTCATCCGCTGTCAATTCCTTTCTCCAACACGATTCACCTTCTAGCTCAGTGAACCCAAACCGTAAAAGGATATCATTCTGTTACATGACTGAGACTATAAGTCACTTCATGATGATCTTAGTCTTCATCAGCGCGAACTTGTAGCAAGTTCTGAGTTCACTAGGTTGGTGACTGAAAGGTGGGGGTAGGGTTATTCACTATTTGAGAAGCTTGGCGGATATGACTCATGATGGCGTGGGGTGAAGTGAAAGGGGTGGAGTGAAGTAAAGTGAATTTCAGAAATTGGTTGACGAGCTATGTAGCCTAGACAGAGAAGGGAGGAGGGATAGGGTGGGGATGGAGGGGTATAAATATAACCTCCCTATCGTCTCTCCTCTCCAAACAAGATTCTCATCGAGTATTTCTGAGTGAGTCGTCCTTCGTTGGCATACGAGGTATCGTAACGCTGCAACGTGTGTTTTTGAGCATGAGGATGGGTGGGTAGATAGGTTGTGGTTGAAAAGAAGTAGTTAATATGTTGTGTTTTCTTCGTTTCAAGTAAGGAGTTTTTGGATTCATCTCGATTTCGACTTTTGTTGTCAAGACTTTTTGTTAGTATTGTTAGATCTTGATAGTGTTATATATCTTTCGGATCCATCGGGTGAGTTCAAAATCATGATTTGCTATACTGCTGAGAAAAGATTGGCGCTAAGGAATCTAGCAAGCAAGAGGAGATACGATAAGTCTTCGTATGCATATAGTACGCGGTACCCGATTTTGGTCCCTGACCTGAATAGGTTGAATTGGGTACTGGTGGAGAGTAAAGTTGGCTTTTTAGCGCTTTTTATGCTGGAGTCTTTAGGCGTTTCCAGTTAGCGGGAAGAAATCTTAAAGGTGAATTTATGGATATTTACCCTGTTGCTTTTGGTATCAAATTCACTTATTAGCACCTGATGTGGCTGGTATGGAAAATGTTCTTTTTTATAAGAGGTTTCAAATGTAAGAGGTTTAGTAGACTCGGCTCGTTGGAGGGGAGTACTTCCACCAAGTTCCGAGTTCCTCTTCCCGCGGTGTTTTAGCACCTTCATATAGCTTTAGAAAACAATTCGGCATTCCCGAGTGGTGGCGCCGTTTGGGAGTGTTCGCTCAACATCTTGGTGATATTAATAATGAATGGTAATCTGTTAGTGATAAAGAAACAAGCTCTGAATAGCTTAAGCGACAGGATATTCTTTGGAATGCTTTCCTAGGCTAGAGGGGTTTGTGACCTTCAGATAATATGGCAGCACAGTTCAGGAATCGAATAGCATATGGAAGGAACGAAGGATTTGGCTTGCACCCTAAGTTTCCACAGTAGAACATTCGCGAGGAGAGCCATGTGTGTAGGTACGGAAGGGAGTTGTCATAATTCTTGTACCACCCCTTGCTTTAGACATATAGCTTAGTTTCTGCCTGTTACAAATCAACACTATCTGAGGACAACGTCAGATCAATAAGAGTGAATTATTACACCAATTTCAACTCTTGCGCAGTTATTTTGTCCCCGTCTCTCATCGCTAACGTTTCGCCATCCATGGAACCATACCAATAGCACTCTCCCACAAATTCGAACTCGTTAGGCCGCCCTGTCTTGCGCAGAATGACTGGTACACTGCACCCTATCAAGATATAAATCAGATCGTCTTTTTGAGTTTCCTCTGGAGCCGCACCCATCTGCTTCTCTTCAGAGATTATGAGGCGGCGACCCCGTGTTCCAGTATCCAAGGCCTTGCACAGACTTTCGAGTGTCTCGATACCCTCTTGATCCGGGACACACAAACGTGTCATGAGGTCCAGCAGTTCCTCTTCCTTGCAACGAGCTCTAGGTGCTCTTCGACCACAAAGAAGTGTAAGGAAGTATTTGAAGAACAGATCGAGCGCACTTCCACTTTGATCGTTTGCATTCCCAGTAATAACCCGAAGCCTCTGCAACTTGTCCGGATTGCGAGCCCAAAATGTTGCTCGGTTTGAGTTGTGGTAGAATTCGGCGTATCTTGCCACGAGATCTGACACCAGACTAATCGCCTTCAATTCTTCCGAATTCCATTCTTGTGTCTGAATGAGCTTGGCTGCCCATTGACTCTCGCTCAGAGCAAATCTCTCTGTCTGGAGCTCCTGGTTTGGTACCAAGACATCTGACAATAAGGAGACATTGCCTAGGAGGATTCCAGTAACCGTTAAAGTTCGAAACTCATGTGCGAGTTGGAATGGGTCTTTTGGTAGCATATGCTGCTCACGTAGCGAAGCCTGGTAGATGGTATTTTCTCTATTGACCTGCACTAAAGCTCCTGTCTCCAGACCGAAGTGACGGAAATCAGGAACCCAAGATGGCAGTTCTGGAAGTCTATCCTGTAGTTGATGGCCACAGATCACATCTAGAGACAGCTCTGAAAATATTATGTGACGTGATACGTTGGCGTAGACC
The DNA here is from genome assembly GCA_009613015.1 of Mollisiaceae sp. DMI_Dod_QoI. Lineage (NCBI taxonomy): Eukaryota > Fungi > Ascomycota > Leotiomycetes > Helotiales > Mollisiaceae > Mollisiaceae sp. DMI_Dod_QoI. Next base: position 89,462 of record VXCB01000103.1, read on the forward strand.
TCTGCAACTGACTTTGTATAGTCTGGCTGAAGCAAGGGATTCACCTCATCCTTCATAAGTCCTTGGAGGGCATAGATCCTATCCCTTGGATCCTCCGATTTTCTGCCAGCGGACAAGACAAGTAAGGTTCTGAGTGATAGTCTTTCTCCATTGTTGAATTTTGAATTGATCTCTAAGAGAGTGGTGATCTTCTCGGTGCTGGGGGTGCTGATGCCTAGTTTTCGTTGAACGTAGTAAAAGGCTCCCAGGAGGCCATCAAGATCCAATCCTAGAACAAGCACCATGCCGCAATTGGCTACACATAGCTCTTGCAATGTCCACATCCTATTGAAGTATTGGGTGTCGGATAATAAGGTCTTATCAAGTAGTGTTGCCATTTCCAGGAAGTCTTCATCTTGTACTAGTTTGAGCTTTTTTTCGTTTGGCGTCCAGGCTTTTATCTCCTCAATGCTTGTCCATACTCTATCTTCCCGGACTTTTTGGTCATCTAAATGATCACTAAGCGAATTGTACGCCACATCAAAACCAATCTGTACTCTTCTGACTAAAGCCAGGGCACTCTTTGTTGTCCCCTTGATCAGTAGCCTTTCGGATTCTGTGCGGATGACTCTTGCCAGAGGTCGCTTCCGTTTGCCCATGCTTCGATCACCGGTCTCAATTTCGGCCAATCTGAGTCCCAAGTCGTCTATCTTTCTGTCCCAACTACTTTTTGCAAGGTTCCCGAAGAACCGTTTTACACGAATAGACTCAGCTGTCTCATCTCCTAGCCAGACAGCTACGGACAGTGCGAGATGATAGATATCGCGCATCAGGGGAATCTGTGCCGATTTCTCCTGATCGTCAGCCTGATTGATACAGATAGCGTCGACCCAGAATCGCAGAGATGTGGGCGCCAGGGTGCGATATGAATGTAGTGCCGCATGGAGGTTAGCTGTAATGGGAAACCGCCTATTATCCAGGATTATTTCATGACTTGGACGCAAATCAGAACCCGTCCCCCATACATATGAAACGGCAAAGTAGCCAGGTAGTCCTAGGTGTTTGCTGAACCTGGCTCGACGAGTTGCATTCCGTGAGGGAACCGTATGCACGGATAAGCTCCCTGTGAGGACAGATCCGTTGTCAAGAGTTTCATTCAGTGTCAACAGACGGATCTGTTGCGAAGGATCTTCAAGGGGCTCGTAACCGTATGTGTATGATACCGACATGGCGCTCCTCTTTATGGGGTGCCAACGGCACTATATTGAGACTGCAACAATCTCCAGAATGCTTAGATATCGAGATATGAATGATTATGAGCGATCAAAGCCACACTCACAGCAATTCCAAGAAAAAAAGAGTGTTGAATCTAGAAGTGAAGGGATTTAGGAAGCTTGGAACGTGAAGGAGAAAACTAACGGTGTGCTTATCAGCTGATGCCCCACTTTATGCCCCTACCTAACGGCACCTACCAAATTAAGGTTATCCGAAGGATGGTTGTATTCACGTAGTTTTGTTCTTCCTAGTTTTACACTGGGGCAAATGCAAAAGATCCAGACTCACGTGCTTTAAGTGCTCTCCGAATATAGGTACCTACAATAATCATTTTTCCTTAATCTTAAAATGTATATTTTAATCCATTATTGTCAGGGTTCCGAACTCGGCCGAGGATTTGGCTGGCGTCTGCATTTGCCGGTGAGCAATCAGAGAGGCCAGGCTCTGCTACATTTTCGTACTGCATCCATATTTCTCTCTAAACTATATCTCTCAGCAATCGAGACGAGCTAGCTCTTGTACTAATGCGGCCATGCTAAACATTCCCACGTGGAACTTTAGCAATATGTGCTTAAAGAATACGAGGCTGTATTATCCGCCCGCTAATTAATCTTCTCGTTGTTGAAATAGCTGATCTCGCTTTGCAAACTCACTAGACCTAATATATAAACAAGTATGTTTATAGCAATTATAATATTTGCATTATTATAAAAACTTACCTAATTTCTTTTTTCGGATGATTTGCCTTCTATTTAAGTAAATTTAAACTATAAAAAATATTAATTTATTATATAACTTTACCGTTACTCTAAATAAAATGCCATTTTGGGGTAGAACTAGCACGTGATTAGCCCTTCTCTTGATTCTCCGAAAATGTTCAGAACGGGATAAAAAGTAGAATGGATATTTGAAAGCATAATCCAAGCATAGTTTAAGCATTCCGGCTCGTCGTTCATCAAAAGTAATCTTTCTAGCTATCACAGATAGAGGCCTATCATCAAGAGGGGTTGTTACCACGTGACGTGAAAGTGCCACGATGCATCCACAGCCCAATGTCCGCCTCAGTCATAACAACGACGACTACCCTCATTCATCAACTAGCAAAGCCCTGGGATATTGTAGCCATCACAGCAATCTCTTTGGTATGATTCTAGGAATATTTCATTGAAATGGATCCTCTATCGATCACCACCGGGGTACTCACTCTTGTAGTACGCGGCATTAGCGCCATCCAATCTTACCAAACCTACGCAACAAAATACAAGGGCGTTGACCTCTCTATTGCCGCTGTTCGGACTGAGTGTTCTACTATCCGAATAGGACTTACTCAGATCCAGAAACTGATTCAACGTAGCGATGCAAAAGATTCTCGCGTGGAATTCGAGCAGTACATGCTTGAAGAATATCAGGCACTGGCCTCAGCCTGCTCATTGACCTTCTCTTTGCTGAACGAGCGTTTAGAGAGTCTAGTATTGAAGGGATTGAATGAAAAAAATGAGAATGATGTGGTTTCGAAATTGAAGTTCATGGCAAAAGAAGCTACTATGGAAACGATAATGCAAAATATCAGAGGACAGGCTTCCGCTATAACTCTTCTTCTCACAGCCTTCCAAGCGTAAGTTATCTTCATTAGCCATCCCAACTAAGTCTTTGTTATCAAGTGCTGATTATCTGTGACAGTGAGACAACTGCCAAGACGTACGAGATCATGAAGAGCCGAGAGGTCAAAGATTCCTTGAAGAGCGTACTGGATGACGTCAAGTCTTTAAGAGATTCGGTGTCAATGATCGCAAGGCCGAGGGATCTCTCACCCTCAGGGTCTATCCTGGGCGATGAGGAGTTCGAATTCGATGATGTGGTCATCAACGCGCAGGCATACCGGAGAGTGTTTATGAAGCAAACTAAAAAGCAATTGCAAAGCGTTGATGAAGGTCAAATTGAGAACAACGCTATCGCCCGCGAAGGTAATGTGGCTTCCGACAACGCTATCCGAACCAATAGCGCCGTCAATGATATATATGATGGAGCCGATCGCAAACATTCATCAACAGCCAAACGCTTTCAAGAGGGCGACGACCAGAAACCTGCTGGAAGCAGCAGTCAGTTCTTGACGGTCGATAGCAGCGCCGATGTTGTGCATGGTACGAAGTCCCTCGAGAAGCATGAATTCATATCCTAACTTTCCCATCGACCAGCACAAACGACCTCTAGCGTCAGATGACAGCAAAAAGAGTGAAGAAGCTATTCCTAAGCAGGATTCTAGTGATTTGACTCGAGATAGTCCAGCAAAAGTTACAAGTGTCGCCAGTCAAGGGAATAAGTTAAATAGCGATCAACGAAGTCATAGGCCCAGCAAAAAGACGACCGGCCAAAAGATGCCCAAGCAAAAGACCTCTCAAAAGGCGCCCAACCAACAATCATCTTTTAGCTTTCTCCGCTGCTGTTCTTGCTTTACCTAGGTTTCACTTTTGTTATTTTTCAGGTGGGCCTGCGTCTTCTAATTGTCTAGCTCCATCCAAATCCATCCGCCAAACCTTCAAATCCACCTAGGTCTATGACCTTATGAGACGCCCAGGGTTGTGCCGGCGGAGCAGCTATGAAGGTCGGTCGGTACCTTGAGAGCAAGATGGCAGAAGCAGAAGCAAAGCTGTAGAAGGAAGAGAGAACTAGGGAGCTATCGGCAGAGTCAAAGTTAAGGACTAGTCAATAGCCTAAGAGGTTCGCGAAGACGTACAAAGGCATAATTGAGGACGTGTACGAAAGTGTAGCTGAGGGAGTAAGTTCAAGTCTTGAGAGATGTGTTGATAGATGGCTGCGGAAGCATCTAATGAATGGATGGTCTTTTAGCTTATGGTATTGTTAGAATATACTCGAATGTGCTACCCATATACCATCTACTTATAATAACTCCTATAACTAATGAAGAGTTGAGATTTGGGAATAACTTCATTCTTTCCTATTTTGGACTATAATTACTTCCCGTTTAAGATAATACTTATTCATCTTGTTCTAAGTTGCTTTCCTTTGCCTAGGCTGGGCGCTTGACGTCGCTGATGGCGATGGCGATGGCGACAGTAAAAAGGTCCCTCAAAACAGACCAGGACTGTTAGGTCGTGCTCTCAGAGTATTTAATTGGAATCGTGCTCGATATGAAGCAGTTGACCCACCACTAGGACTGGCGACATTTCGAAGAGAAAACTGTTCTCCTAGGACGGTGACATCAAAAGGATATGAAGAGCTTCTAACCCATCAAGTTGCACGTGCAGCAGCCTTCTTGGGAGAGAGAATCGACCGGGACGCTTCAAATAGTCATTAACTCACGAAGAAGGCAAATTCCAGCGTTAAGGCTGAGAGAATAGATAGGCGACTCCTGAGATTTGAAAAGGAGTCTAGGGCACTTCTCGGCCCAAGAACAGCGCGGCAAAGAGACACAATCTTAGCACTTGCTAGATGATGTTGGATATCAACACCAATAATCTTTTTTAGACGTACGTGGATAAGCAAGCACATATTCCAACCTCTCGGTTTCCTTCTGAAAATATATTATTCTTTACACTAAGTATCAAATTCACGTGCTATCACCACACGCCCCACTATTTACACACGTCCTGCCTGCCAACTCTCCGCTCCATCAGGTCATATTGGTCAATGTATGCACATACCTGATCTTCCCATTTTCAACCCTAAAGTCATGACTGTCCGGCCTGCCCGTCGCACCGCCAAAAGCCAGGAAGACATCGACCTCTCCCACCGTCTCATCGATCACATAGCGACGACTGGTCAAATCCACCCCACTCGGAACTCCCACATTGCAACTATCAGTCGGCTTCCCACTCCCAGTGTACGAGCCGCCTTCCAATCTATCGCAAGGAGTGCCCCACGGTACGACGATTTTCTTGTTGTTGAAGAGGTCGAGATACGCGTCGGCTGCGGCTTGGATCACGGCTCTGGTGTCGCGCTGCGCGACTGGGATCGTGCCCCAATCTTCCTTGGACGCCCAGTAATAAGTACCCGTTGCGTTGAAGAGCCAATCGCCTTTTTGGGTCACGATGGTTTCGATTTTCGTGACCTTGGACGCGTCGGGGGTATAGCGGATTTGAGATCCCAGGACGTACGGGTGTTTGGAATCCGTGATGATGAGCTCGGTGTAGGTTGAGCAGTTTGTGGTGTCGTACGTGCTGCGGTTGTGCGCGATGACGAGGGGAGTGGCCAAAATACCCGTCTTGGGAGTCAGGGTCTTGTAGTTCTCGCTGTAGGAGGGAACATCTGCAAAGGCGGTAGGATCGCCTTTGGTTTGGGCCGCGATAAGGCTGTCGGTGTAGGTTTTGAGAGTATCGCGCGTGCAGTCTGAGGCTGCGAAGGCAGCCAGAGAGAGGCCGAGCAAAAGGCTTCGCAGTGAAGGCATTTTGTCTGACTTCAAGGGAATGGTAACAGAGGAAGATAGAGAATTATCGAACCTGTCCAACCCCCACAATTGCTCAGGGCGAGAAACATTATATATGCCCCTTTCCTATGGCAAATTCCAAATTCGGTAGACTTTGGTATAAAGTCAAATATTCAGGCTAGGGTGTTTCGGCACTGGAAAAATAGCTCGGGTTTACCCCACAATTTAAAACGGATGAACCATTTATCGATGCAGTCACGGCAGTTGCGACTGCAAGGATCCATTTATTGGAGATGCGGGGTAATGTACGGAAAGAAGTCAATGATTGAAGCTGGAAATGGTAATCTCGGAAGAGAAGACGGGAGGTTGAGCCGTGTGGTCACGTGGAGCGAGCCCGGCTCGGACGGTTCCCTCAATTATCTAGACGCATTTGTTCAGGGGTGAGTAGATTATAAGGATAGGGTACGTACCTGGTATTTCGGATGCCACGCAATGGTATCGTGGCCCTGGTCACCTCCAATCATAGCTCTCCAACGATCTTCGCCGCATATTCAGCAAGCGTTAGCGCTTGTCGTAGCTTTTGTCGCTCAGGGCCGAACTTATCACCCTCCTGGGAGTACCTCATCTTCAGATACAATAGGATTGATTTTGCAGCAGAAGCTTGAGTCTGTCGGAAGAAAACATCTCTTGCTTTAGGAAAGAACGGCTTCACTGCCAGCGTCGTTGCATTGAAGTATGCAAACGATATAAGTGTGTGGAGATCCTTCTTGTCCATGTCGAGAAACGATTTCGGCATCCAAAACAGCCACCCTCGTAGCGGATACAGGATTCTGTATTGCTCTGACATCTTTGGGCCTGGTGGGAGAGTTCGTAGATTCTCTGTAAATGAAAGGAGGCATTTGTGCATTGCCGCATGCTCTGTGGCTTGAGTCATGAAATCTTCTGCCTCTTTCAGAGACCTGATACAGAAATCAAGTCTTGCTTGATCATCGTCGTTCGGTCCTGGAGGATTTGGGTCCTCAACTCCCGCATCTTCTTTTAGATGCTGCATCAGTATCGCAGAAAACACGGACTCGTTTGCCCAAGTTCGCATGGCGTCAATGACCTGCTAGCATTAGCAATCCCAAATCGCTGAGTTCAAGTCGATTTATGTTTCTTACAGTTCCAACTCCCTTTATTAACATCGCCCAAGTCCGCCTATCATCAAATATCCTGATAAGCTCTCAGCGTTCCTCCAAAAGAACACCAGTTACTCACCAATCAGGCGCTTGCCAAGCCAGAATAATGCTTGAAGTTAGGATGGCATCGCTGTTTTCTCGTGAAAACGTGTTGATAGCTCCCTGCAGACCACGATAAGCTGCAGTCTGGTGGATCAGTGCCACGTGATCCATATCACGGGACCTAGTAATCCATCCGAGATGGGCGGCAGAGAGCGCGAGAATGGAATACTTGACTATGTCTTGAGTTTGTGATAGGGAAACAAAGCTTTTCTAAAGGTTAGCGATGCACAGTGGATGTAGTGTTGGGGTCAAGTACGCCGGGATTTGGCCTGTCCATACAGCCATCTTACTGGAACCGCTTGCCTCAAGTTTGCCAGACACGAAAAGTACATGGTGCATGAGTCGATAATCTGTTGACGAAAAATCATACGGAGAAAGCTGCTGTGCCAGCGTAGCATCTTCGAGCTTGTCGGAAGCCTCGGTTGCACTGGCCGATGATATCCATGGGAGGTCCAGCGCAGATTCTTTTGGCCGCACAGATTCTGGGTACTCGCACTTTGCACCTCTCTTGGAGCAATTTCGACTATTGACAATATCAGTACTGTGAAAGCCCAGTCGAGATTTGTCACTTACCATTGGGGCACAAATTCATCGCACCGCTCGTGCCGCCTTTTGCATGGGATGCAGCCTTTTCGAGACTTTGTATGTCGCCGGCGTGCTTTGTCTGGTCCCTCCATTTGCAGCCGTCGAATTATCGAGAACGAACCCTTTTATGAAGGCAACATGGTTGAATGGAGAGATGATGATGAACGTCTCCTCTCTTGGGTGTGATTGCAGCGTGCCTGGCCTAGACAAGGATTGCGTGCAGCTATCCCTTGTGATACGACGACCTTTACGAGGTCGCATTTGGTCAGCGAACAAAAATAACTCTCCGGCCCCAACCCCAATCTGATAAGGGAGACGATGAAAGCGCTGTCAGACTGGGAGCGGCGACGGCGACGATCGTGATGAGCCATATGATAATTCAGTACCACGTAGATAATTGTGAAATGTTGGATCTAGCGATGTGCTTGCACGCTGTCTCGACTTTGCGGCGCGAATTGCATCAGGATGTTGACTTGAAAGCGATATCTGTATTTGGGGGAAGGTGGAAGGTTCAATTAAGCTTAATGGAAGTTGAAGTTTTAGTGAGGATGCGCTAATCTTTAGTGGCTACTCGCTAAATTCCGTGGCCTAAAAGGTGTCCTCCCCTTCTCCTCGTATCCTTCGTCTTCAACATCTGCAGTCAATAAGAGTTTTACGCTGAATTCGATGCACGGCTTAGCTCTTTTCAGAAATAGCATCATCGTCTGCCTCGTATGTAGGCTTTAATAAGCTCTACCTTACTATCATCCCAACGAACCAGTGTTCGTCGCTGGCTGAGAAGAGACGCTGGTGCTGGTGCTGGTGCCGACGAAAGCGACAGGAACAGCAGCATATGCGGCAGCCGCCCCCAAGACGTCTTTTCCACTGCTATCTCGAGCCCCATAGGTAGTTGAGGATCCCGGCAAGGAGCACGGTCGCCAATGAAGTCGTCATCAAGCTCGCGTTCCAACTTAGATGAAGTACCATGATCAACATCAGTGCGATCAACCAAATCCCACCAAATAATGCCATGATTAATTGCTGGGTGAAAGCCGCCTTCCTCTCGCGCTCTTCTCGCCCCGCCTTGTCTAACTATCATAGTCGAGGACCCCCACCGCTCGTATAGCTTCTTCTCCTCCATGTCGCAAGTCTATTTCTCCTAGTTTTCGTTTCCGTTTCCCTTTGCAAAGTAGCATTTCTCCAGAGCCACCGAACTGGTCCGACCAATTGTGCCCCTTCGGGTCAATCTGGCAGCGCATTTGGGCAATTTCTCATAGTTCCTCAACGCTTCCGCTAGAATAGTTCATTATCAGGGCTCAGGATATAGGAATGCGAGAGCTACCATGACGCGTCGAATATTTATCTACTTTGCGAACCGGATTTTATCCAGAAGGAAATCGCCGCTCTTCAGCTCCTCCTAAAGTCTTACGAGCGTAAATTGCAATTTTCTGAGTCTTTTGAAGCTGGAGTACCCTGAACCTTAGGGCTACGGTCTTTTCTTTACCTAATTCTTCGAACGATTGGAAAAGGATATCTCGCCGTACAAGGATCTATTGGGAGTATCTGCAGTACGAGGATCAAGCCCAGCAGCAGTGATCGTATCTGGATCTTGTGCAGCGCCACCCCTACTTGATTTCATCTTGTGGAGCTTGTGTCATCGTTCCAGCAGACGATAAAGTGGTGAAGAATGCTTGCTAACGAAGTTTTATTTGGGACTCAATTGAGGATTTACGGCTGAAGTCAAGTTGATACGCTCCCAACTCATGTGCAGGTCTGTGATTGGACATCTAGATCAGTTGCATAATACTCGTGTCATATTATTTCTTCGATAAACTACGACCTACAGTACTACCATTATTCAGATGTATCAAAAAACATTCATGCCATAAATCGCATATGATATACAAGCCACCCCATCCTTCAGCGCATCTACTCCTTTTCTTCCCTTTACATTCAATTCCCCACCCCATTCGTATTCGCAGGCATAGCCCTCTTCTCATCCCTCATTCCCAAGGGTCCAAAACCCCTATCGACCAGATCCTGCTTCCTCGCCGCCTCCTGTCTCTCTTCCCGTTTGTTGTAGACTCGCCATACGAGCGTGTACGAAGTCACGATCACAAGGAGGATTGCGACGAACCCGAAAAGAATGCCCATTTGGGTGCGCAATCTTACGGGCTCAAACGGAATCGTTTGTTCGCTGGAGCTGGAAGGCATTTTGATGAGGCTTTTAAGTCCCTAATCATGTTAGTTTCTGCATCGAAATATTCCATGGCAAGGGAATTCTTACGAGTCGAGTATTCAATCCGTTGCTATTTTTTGCGTTCTATCTCGGCGTACCAACTGACGGTAGAAAATTCAGCAAAGCAGGCAACGAATACATATATTACCCTCGCCCTCCTCCCATTCTCTTGGCCGACACTCAGAAATCAAGCATTCGTGATCCTACAGACTTATTTGAGGAACCGATCAGCGCTGGCAGAGCATCAATTGGTGCTCGCATTCTTCACGCGACAAGTGATGTAATTTGTCCTTGGCACATGCAGATCTGACGTCGCGAGAGTTGGGGGTGGGTGCTGGGGATGTTGATTGGTGATGGTGGTGCGGGGTGTGTTCCGGGGCGGAACCCCTTATCGCTCGGCTGTCATAGCTCTGGAAAGGCTCAGTCAGAGAAAAAGTGACCGACATTTGTCCTATGCGCAATTCCTAGTATAATATTTTTCTAATGAATGCGTTTATCAGCTTTTCAAGAAATACAATAGAAAGCTATATAAAAATTGAAGACTACGTGAGCGGGAAATTAGAAATTGAGTAGAGGACTTTTCAGTGTTCTCAAGGACCAAAATCGGTCGTTTATTTCTTCGACTGAAAAGAAAGACTAGATGGTGACAGCTTTATATATATTTTTGACCGAACAGCGGCTATCAAGTGAAGGAACACTGAATATCATAGTTTGAGGAGATCTACTTGGCATTGTTTTTCCTGCATCTGGAAGTTACAAATCATACCATTGTGATTTTCTTTTGGATCTACCCACCTAATGAATTTCCACCAAGTCGATCAGCTGACGAAGGATAAAGAGACGACAAAAATTAGTCTCCATGAGTTTTTCAACGTCAGGGAAGTCAAAGAAGCTGACTGGGCTACCTAGCATCCTAGGCGATCACTGAAGGGTGATGCGGATTTCAGCTCGCTTTCTCAACATCCTTCTCTCCATCCTTCTCCTTAAGCTTCTCGTCCGGCATCTTATCAACAAATCCTTCTGGAAGGTCAAGCTTCCCAGCCTTTAGTTCTTCCTGCGTCAAAGTAGGGGTATTATCCTGCATAATCTTCTCAATGGCAGCCATCTGCTCAAAGTGCGCGACGCCGTCCTTGACAAAGGCAATCTCAACCTCTTCACCTTGCTCGGCCAAGCCATTCTCCAGACCGGGAATAAAGCCGAGTTGGCGGGTGGTGGGCGACCAGCTCGTGAAAACCTTCTTACGCCCGTTTCGGCAGAGCTTGTCAGCAAGCTTCAGACTGAACGTCTGGCAGTTGTTGTGAATCACATCATAGTCTTCAGACATTTCCATAATTGCCTGGTTTCCTGTTCGAGATAGTAAGCATAATTGATTCCAGCTGCCAAGAGAAGTGGAAGTGTCCTACCAGCGGAAACAATAGCAACATCGTTGTACTTTGTGATCCCCACTTCAACAGATTTCCATCCACCCGTCCAGCTATACTTGTCGTTCTCGTAAAAGTTCTTGCCTTTCGTTGCCTGCAGCTGATGGTAATAGTCTCCAACACAGATGGCCCAATGATAGGCGGGGTTCGGGTAGTCAATCGCCACGGGCAATAGGACACCAAAAATGGGACCGCCGAGAAGGCCACTTCCGATGTTGGCAGCCCATGCGGCGGCGGCACCCGAAACGAAACGGGAGATGATATAGACCTTACGCTCCTTCTCGTCGATCCTGTATTCGCCGCCGCCAATTCGATTGATATTTGCATTTTGATGAGGCATATTGGTAGTGGAACGAGTTCGAAAGACGGGAGATGTAGATGTGAGACGTGGCCTAGAGGGAATTTTGCGATGTTGGATTCCACATAGACTATGTGACAAGTTCTCTCTCTTATATGAAAGTGCTACCTCTATCTCCGTAGCTAGATTTGAGGAATGAGTAGAGGAGAAAACGGCTCAAGCCACAACATCCAGATGTAGAAAAAGGCTCTCACACTTGTGAGCTGTCTGTGTCTCGGCATCCCTGTCTCAATAAAGTCATGCAAAAGTATCAAGCCGCCAAACTACGAAAATTAGCTCCAAGTCCTTAGAGTCTGAGTCTACTGGTTCCTTTTCAATCCATGATCCACTTTCAACTTGATCGTTCACGTCTGTCGCATCCAAAAGCAACGATGTAGCCAGCCACATTTCTCGATTGGACTACGAGAAGCGAGGCAGTTCGGCTTTTGATTGGATCATTCCAACTCCACAGGCTTAGTTGGGAAGATGGCTTAACCCGCACGCGGACAGGATGCGGATGGCGGCTAAGGCCGTCCCGTCCCGCAGTGAGACCGGGTCTGGACGTTTCTCTCCACGGGTCACTGGGCCAGCCGCATCGCAGGCCATGCGCTATGAACTCCTGAACTACTCTGCAGTGCTTCATGCTAGGCGTTCTACGAAGGTACGGGTCCCAATGGTTGTCACACCGCTCTTGTGTAGAATTTATTGGTGGCGGAACGTACCAGGAAATTTTCTGCTCAAAGGCGATGTGACAAACATTACGGCCTATACCTTCGCAGAAGAAACAGAAGCTGAATACACCGTCTCTATTTTTGAGCGTCGTGTCGTCCAAGATAGGCCACGTGTGGGGAAGAAGCGAGCTGGAAGCCCCTCCTTCCTAATGCACCTTTCAGTATTCTTTTTTGTGCCACTCCCGAGGCCTGGTACAGCATGCTGCATGTATTCGCAATAATTGTCCATGCAATACGGGCATCAAAAGAGTTTGCGTGGCCATTCCAGCCCCAGGGATATATGTCCGGATCGGAAATCGAGACTGCAATTGACATGTCAGTCAATTCGCTCTGTTTCTAAATCTAGGATCCTTAAAGAAGAACTTATCAACGTCGACAGCACTCTCTCTGGTCCTTGATCCTGACAGTGCCAGTTCTGGCATCTTTCTATTATCTCTGAACTCGATCGCTGTCCCACCATGACAAACCAAGACAATGAGGGCTCCGACAATAAGCCCGATCAGGTGTGGGACAGGGTGCGGCCATGCTACTTCGTGCCTCCCCAGATGCTCTCTCTATTGAGCTCAAACCTAGAAGGAGATGGTATTCAGTCCTTTGGTATAAATGCAGGAGGTCACGATCCAGAATCGGTACTGTAGAACCAGCATCCAATACTACCAAAGCACTTAACGCTGACTCTTTCCGCATCGTAGCTAGCCAGGAGCATAGCCCTCAAGGCAAATCTCGAGCCAATTCCTAAAGATGCGAGTGGAATGTATCGAAGAATCTACGACCTTCAATTCAACCATCATGCTGGTTTCTTTCCTGGAGTACTTATGCGCTCCGAGGGTGAGCCAGCACTGGAGAGGCAAGGAGACCCAGCTGTCAATCAACTCTACGACAATATGGGAATAGTCTATGAGTTCTTCAAGACCGCGTTCGGAGACACCAAGATCTTCCGCAAGAAGCAGCCCCCAGTCGGGATCGTGCATTTCGGGTTTTACTTTGGCACCGCCTGGCTTCATACCGGCGTGGATGAGTCTGATCCGCAAGCCCTCGTCTTTGGAGATGGCTGGGACCACGACCCGTTCGAAGGTAATGCTCCGAGGCGCTACCAGGCCGGTCAATTCGGAAACTTTGTTGCAAGTCTAGAAGTTGTTGCACATGAGATGTGTCACGGTTTCGTCGACGCTGCGTCCCAGCTCCAAGGAAGCGGAGAATCAGGCGCTCTTCACGAGCATTTAGCAGATGTTTTCGGCATTATGTGCGAACAGTGGCACAAAGGGCAGGGGGTAGACGAGGCGGACTGGTTGGTTGGAGAGGATCTAGTTTTGCCGTCTCAAAAAGGATGTGCGCTGCGGTCAATCAAGGATCCTGGGACTGCGTATAATCTTGAAGAGTTTGGAGCTGGCGTTGACACTCAGGTTAAGCATATAGATGACAGATATAAAGGTGGTGATGATCATGGCGGCGTGCATATTAATTCTGGGATTCCTAACAGGGCATTCTATCTGGTTGCGAAAGGCTTCAATGACAAGCCCTCCTGGGAAAGGGCTGGACGGATATGGTATGCCGCCCTTATTGATGGCAAGATGGCCCCGGATTGCGATTTCGTACGGTGGGCCTGTCTTACTGTTGCGAAGGGTAAAAGTATAAGTAATGATGTGGCTTTAATCGTATCCAGGGCATGGGCTGAAGTTGGTCTAACGATCCCAGTCAAATAGTTAATAATGAAGACATCAAGCATGAGTGACATCTTCTCGTGTGGTTGCTTGCTCTGTGGCCTGGCCTTTGACGATAGCCATTTTCAAGTAGATGAAGCCTGAGTCTTTCAGTTGAATCATCGCAACGCGTCGGGCGGCGGCTTGTTGGGAGCGATAGAGCGAGTAGGAGCCGAATTGAGTCCCCGGAGCTAGTGCGAAGAATTTGCCGCAAGAGATTGGAAAGTAAACATAGCCGTGTAGAGTTGACAACTTTCACATAACACAACCGAATAATAAGTAAATTACTACCTATGATTTGTTATTAGAAGAGCGAGTAGAAATGTGACCGAGTAACCTGAGTAGATGGTGAGGCGAGGGTGGGTAGCGCCTACCTACCTAGTAGGTAAGCAGAGCAGCGACGCTAACTAACGGCGTTGGAAGCGTGTGGTTTCAAAGGGTCAAACGGAGTTGATTTCTAATAAGGCTTACGGAGAGAAGCACGAGTACGGTACTAGGTAGGTATCCATGGATGTTTCGGACTACATGACTAAGCTGGTGGTATCACGTGATCCATATCATAAGCGAACCTTAGGTAGGTGGGGAAATGTCATCAGCTTCCTTCCTACCTCCAGAAGACCTACAGTAAACATAATCCCAGTATCGATCCCTTCCCATCCCCTTCTCTTCTCATATCTTCTCCGTCTATCAAAAAGTGAAGACAATGGATAGACGAGTCCGTACTGGCTGCTTCACATGTCGCAAACGCCGCGTGAAATGCGACCAGGCAAAACCCACCTGCGCCCGCTGTCGCAACGCCAATTTCGTCTGTGAAGGCTATCCCACTCCACGCCAGGCCAGCGCTCCTCATCCTCAGCGCTCATCTAGCTCGCCAAAAGACCGCTCATCGCCGTCGTCTCCCGAAAGCTCTACCTCTCCCAACAACGAGCTCTCATGGCGACATACGGATTGGCGACATGAACAATTACCCCTCTATCATCATTTCGTGACAACGACGGTCTTCAGACTGTTTAGGAATGATCATGTCTCCTTCTGGAGGGATCAAGTTGCACAGATGTCGTATGAGATGGACATTGTGCATGAAGCGTTATTGGCTATCGGAGCGATGCATCGAGCGTCTCTGCTAACTTGTCAAAAGGAATCTGTACAGGAAGTAGCGAGGTTCAGGATCCTGGGACTTCAGGCGTATGGCAATACGATACAACTAGTTCCTAAGTATCTACTTCAGGATACTATTCCGGAGATCTCGGCTGTTCTTGTTGTTCTTATTCTTCTTACCTATTTCGAGGTACAATGCCCATTGAATCTCCGTTTTCAATGATTCTTGCTAACTTAACCCGTGCTTGCAATGAAGTGCCTAGTAGGCAACCCCAAATCCGCCTTCCGCCACCTCTGGGCCGCCATCCAACTCCTCCAGAATACCGAATCCCGGCTCTCCTCGACCGAAATCGCCAACCTAACGCCCGTCTACGACACCATGCTCCGTCTCGACTTCCTCGCTCAAAAATTCGTCCCCTATTCCTCCTCCTCTTTCCTCCGCTGTAACTCCGCCTTCTCCGAATCCCCCTTCTGGAACCGTGCCTCACTCGCCTTTCCCGGCCCTGGCTCTCCGCCAAACCAGTCCGACCAAATCGCCACGGAAAAGTACCGCTTGATTCAATTAATCTGCGCGCATAACAAACTTAGCCGCGTCATCTGGGGCTGTTGGTGTCCACTCAACGAGCGACCCAATCGTTCCGAGCTCCTGGGTTTCTGCTCTGAGATGCAGTTGTGGAAAGCTAATTCGCCTGCTACTTTTACTAGTTGTGAGGATTTGGAAGATATGTATGCTTCGCAAGCTAGTAGTGTCTCCGAGCTAGAGAACCTCCCTATTCCACCGAGACCATTGTACTTCACTTCCACGGACGCAGCGCTCAATGTTTTGATGTATGACTCCTACCTCGGCTGTGCGCAAGCTATGGTCAGTAGCATAGATACCGATACCGAAGGTAGGGAACTCGAAACCTATAACCTGGCGTACACGAACTTGCGTATCGCAGCTGGTCTCCTGGAGAAACATAGGAACTTCCGAGATGCCGGCAGTCCATATAAACCATGCGATGCGATCGGGATAGGGATTGGTATGGTTCTGTATCATGGCGGGCGAAGATGTTTCTCGAGGGCGTGGAGGCAGTGGACGGTGAAGGCGTTGAAGAAGGTCGGAAAAGAGGGGTTGTGTGAGGGAAGCACGTTGGGAGCGGCGGTGGTGGTTATGGGGAGGGTGGAGGAAGGTGTGCTGCGTGGGAAATGGAATCAGAATGAGAATCAGAATCAAGGTGCATTCGACTTAGCTGTGGACGAAAAGAAGTGTATCGGACCCCTCCGCGACCGCCTTATGCCCCTCCTCATGCCGCCTGGGGGTAACAACCAGACTCTGGCTTTCTATCTTCGCTTTGGAAACGAAGAAGTGGATGGTGATGAGCGAGCTGTTCAGGTTGTTGCGAAAGCGACTTGGAGCAACGCATGTAACGCGAGCCAGGCGCGTTTGGTGGGCAGGATGGATGAAATAGGCGAGATGCCTGAGTTGGAAGATTTAAATCTAGAAGTCTATGAGTATCAAGATATGGCTGAGAGACCGTGCGCAACGGAGCTGTTTTATGAGTGGCGGCAGAAGGTGGAGAGTGGGTGGCATGGCTATTTGGATTTGGCGGCGGATGGTGGGTTTTAGAGAGGGGGGATAGTTTGATATGTTAGAAAGAGAGAAGACGAGGAGTTGAAAAGATGAAATGCCGAGGAAGCTGGGGATATCGGAGTTAATTTTGAGCGAGAGAGATAGTTGGAGCTGGTTGAACCACTAGTTACGAGATTGCCGAATGAAGCGATGTCCTTAGGTCTCCGTGAAGATCCTCCAAGGCAGCCGTTACTCCCGTATTTGGATACACAGAGCTAATCAGACTGCTGGAAGAAGAAGATCAACAACAACGACAACAACATTCAAGGCATTAATCCCCAAGCAGCCGTATCGGTAACGAGTAAGTTCGTCTCATGCGACGCCTGAGACAGCCTTCGTTCTCCATAAAAGACGGAGCAAGGAAACCACCACCCGAACCAAATCGCACAAACGACCAATCCCAATAAGAAGAATTCGATTCCTAGAAATACACCAGACCAGTGTCCATCAACTCGCGATATCGCCCCCGTAGTTGCATCCCAGCTCGCTTCGCTCGTTACGCTCGCTGCGCGGGTTGCGGCTTAGGGGTTAGATGGAAATATCTATCTAGCCAATTAGACACGTTCATCTATATGCGAGAAAATGCTTGCACCCTTGATTTAGGTTTAAAATATGACGGACTCCCGAAGATGGAGTTGAACGAGAGTGGCGAGGCTGGCGAGTCTACCGGTAGTTGACTGGTTAGGTGGCAGTGTAAGCGAGTTCAGGGGACGGAAGCGAGCCGTCACTGGACGACTAGCCGAAGTCCTTCCCATTTCCAGCTTCATGGAGCCAGTAGGTTGTCAACTACGAATGGATGTAGTAAATGCTCGTTTCGGTTATCGATAGGGAACTGATAACTTTAAAATTCATTAACAATTCGTGGACATGCGGCGATTTCTGTCAACAATATGCACTGTTCTCTAAACTCGATATTGATCGCTTTCTAGGGCTTGACGAGAGATTGTTTCCTGAAACCTCGGATAATCATCATGAGAATATCTTCAGCACGTATAAACAATGAAAATATCATAACATCATATTCGTTAACATCGTAAGTAACATCACACCTTCACTACCATCCCCAATCTCATCCTCTACTCATTTACACAAACTTACTTATCTAGACCCTTTCCATTATTCATCACGTCGAGGCAATAGGGCCTTTCGACATCGTCTGCTTAAAAACCTGCAGCGCCAACGCTGGCTGATAAAACGGGACTTCATGCCCCGCACCAAAAACTCTCAACCAGCTCAGATTCCCCACGCTTTTGAACGTTCCGCTGGCAACGCCATTGACTGTATAGCTGGCCACGGCTTTTGACTTGAAGGCTGAGGAGCCAGAGTAGGTGACTGCTTCTGCGGATGCGAGACCTCCGAACCAGTTGCAAATCCAGTCTGCATCGCCCGCCCAGATGAGGGTCGTGATTCCCGATTGGACGACGGTAGAGAGAGTTGAGATGAATGATCGTGCGTCTGGAAGTTAGGTTAGCGAGGTGTATGACTCGTCTTTTCATGTATGTGGGAGCGAAATTTAAAAACTGGAATGACGCACGATCATGTGATTCGATGCAAAACTTGGGAAGAAAATGTCAACATACCATCACCTGTGCTGGAGAATTTCTCATAGGGTGCATCAGGGCACTCGGAATATGTGCTCTTAGCACCAATGGCCTTCACGACGGATGAGCTCTGAAGATACGAGGCATAGGTCTCCGGTGGGTTTGGATCATTGCTTGGAGCACGAATATCATAGACATCGAAGTTGGCAACTTCAGTAAGTGGCCCTTCGATGTCATTGTAGCATGTGTTATCCGCGTTCTCACATGCTGAGTTGCTACCTGTGGTGGTTGAACACTTTTGGAGAAGTGGGAGACATTTGCTGTTGTACGTGTTCAGGTAGGAGGTGTGTTGGGAGGCGCTAATAAGTGGTTTGTAGGTGTTGTTGTAGCTAAAATCCACATAGGCCTTCTGTTGGATAATTGGATCGTACCAACCGTTGTTGATCCCGAGGGCAACAAGGGAGACGTTCTGGCCAGTCACGGAGCCGGATGCAATGGCTACGTTTTGGCTCTCGAAGTACGAAGCAAATTCTAAAGAGTTAGCGAGGGGTGAAGAACCGAGTATCCCAAAACTTACCAGGACCGTAGTGACCACCATAGGACTCAGTGAAGATGCCAAAGTCCCGATTCTCATACTGTGGAAATTGCGCAAAGAAAGCTTGGAGCAACTTCCAGACATACGGCGCGGCGGTTACAGTCGAGGTAACGGGATCCGTACCGTATGAGAAGCCGACTCCGATTGGTTGATCGACGTACAGCATGTTTGCATACTCATTGAAGCTGTATGGGTTGAGAGAGGGGGTTGAAGCGCCGTTGACGAAATGGCAAGGGCCATTTTCCTGGGATGGTCAGTCTCAAATGATAGTGAGTGATCTGTGGACTCTTCATACCTGGAAAAGTCCGATCATCGACGAGCATCCAGGCCCACCATTGAACCAAGTGGCTAGTGGAGCTGACGTGGGATTGTTTCGGGCTTCAAAAAACCAGAACCACATGTTCTCATTGCCTATGTTGCTCGTCAAACATGATGATATCAAAAAGAGGGGTACTACATACTGCCGACAGAAAGATATCCAGAGTACTGATTTACTCCTGGTGTCGTCTCGCAGATGCCCGAATTAGTCACAAAATCAAGTTTCGCACCGGTAGCTTCATGTTCGAAGATTGTTCTCTTGACACCGTCACGCTCGACGAAAGAGCGCTTGCCTTTCAGCTCCGGAGCAATTGACTCTGCCGATGCTGAGGTCTGCGCTGGCAATGCGACGGAAAGCACTGGCAATGCCAGGCATGACAGGAATTGATAAACATGATACCGCATCTTGAAATTGTGCAGATAGATCTTCGGTGATAGATAGATAACGTGGACGGAAGAAAGAAAGTCCACTGAGGTATATTTATAAAGGCTGCTGGGGTTTGATCACTTGATCTTGATCAGGCACTGCAGATCTCAAAATCTTAGCCTCGAGGAACCACGGACCGGAAGTCTCTAAGGAGAAGGTCTGGAGAACAATAGATGGCTTCCATAAATTCTATAGCGCTAGAACTCATGTCCCTTGACGATATCTAGGAAGGTGGGACGTCTGATTGATGGGGGTGGGAGATAAGCATCCCAAAGTACCGCTGCGAACCGGTAGATATGCCTTACGAGGTGGGGTGTGATCAGGAACAGCGGGCGGCAATCTGCAAGCCATGTTAAGCTTATATGGCGCCATGCACGGCATTTCGACCACGACAGGCAGTTGATTGATCGATGGAAGCTGTCGACGAAGCCAACGAAGCCTCCTTGGGGACCTGACGCCTTGCTGCTCCAGCACCTTCCTATTTGGGAGTCTCCTGGACTTCTTGGTAGTGCAAATGGAGGAGAGGATTGGCGGTCGCAAGGGATGCTTCGTCCTATTAAGTGCGTGAGGTGATGGGGCGCGAAGAGGAGAAGAGGAGAAGCGAATGAGGATGAAAGAAAGAGGTTGAGGACGGCGGCCTGAAACCTGCATTTGGCAAGTGGAAATGACTCGACCTGTGCGCACAGCCAAGGTAGGCGGGGTTGTAGAATACATGGGGATTCAACCATGATATCATCGGAGGCTGCCGTGGCCTTGGGCGATAATGATTGAAAGAAGATGAAGAGTGAAGAGGGGGAATTGACGATGCAAGACTGAACGGTCAATCGAGAATCCCGAAGCTCGCTGCTCGGGAGAGCTTCGGCACATACCGAGACTAGCTTCATTTGGCCATTCAATACCCCTGCCGGGGGCAGATAGTACTCGGCCCCAGTTCGAGTATCCAAGCGCGAACTCCTGGCGCTCTCTTTTGCCATCATAGACCTTCATCGCGACGACGCTTCGTCCCAGAAGTGGCATCAGCGATTTGTGACTCCCAGGTTGACCAGGTAGGTAGACTACGAATCTGCTGAGTCCAGCAGTCTTCATAAGGTTATTTCCTTCTGTTGAATGAACCATCTCTTCCTACGCGCGAACAATTTCCTCGCAGGCCAGATCACAGACAACACATCATAAACCGCCGCAAACCCGTCGTCACACAGCAATTCTCCATCCTGAAGCACGGTCCGGGAATCAGTCAAACGTGCTGGTACAATAACCCTTGCGCTGATCTCCTTCGGCGGGGTACGTCCTGGAACAACGTTGAAACGAACTGCTCCTGCTTACACTCATTACAGCTTTGCCGCACCAGACCAACTCACATTCCAGTTGTACATAATTGAGATGGCATTTGATCAGCTTTCTGTCGTCCTAGCTGGTCTGGCGATCCTGATCGCAGTTGGATACGCAGCGAATTCTCGATTAGACTTCACGGATATCCCGCCAGGTCTGCCATGGGTTGGCAAGCAGGATGGCTTTCTCGCGGATTTGCGAACACGAATCAGGAGTATGGGAAACTTACTTCCAACTATTGAGTCAGGCTATCGCAAAGTCAGTTCAGGTAGTATACATCACACGGGTCTTAGCTGACAATTTTCGACAGTACTCGAAGGCTGGTCTTAACTTCATCTTACCGTGTTTCGATCGAGCGATGATTCTTGTTCCGAGTTCGCATGTCAAATGGATCGCCGACCAGGCAGACAACGTATTGAACGCGGGCGCAATGCAGATAGAAGTCTTGCAAAGTGACTGGACTCTCCTCGACCCCACGATGGCCCGAAATCCCATCCATGAAATCCTAATCCGCCGAGACCTTACTCGATCGCTCGGATCCCTTATACCGGACATCGAGGAAGAGTTGAACGTAAGCGTCGATGAATCCTGGGGCAAGGATACGGACAACTGGGTTGAGGTTGGAGCCTTCAATACTATGATGAAGGTGATTGCCAGAACGTCGAATCGCATTTTCGTGGGACTACCATTGTGTAAGGATACCTAGAGCAACGAAATGACAGAAGCTAACTAGACTAGGCCGCAACGATGAATATCTCAATAATGCCGGCCAGTTCTCAACCGATATTGCGATAAGTGGTGCTTTGATCCGTCTTATACCTAGCTTCCTGAAACCTCTTTTGGCATGGATTGTACTTCTTCCAAACAGATGGCACTTGTACAAATGCTCGAAGTACCTTGTCCCTTTCATTCGACAGAGGATAGCTGATCTGAACAACGCTCGAGAAACTGGTGCAACCAAGGAGCAATGGAACGACTTCACTACTTGGTACCTTGAAGAAGTTGCCGACAACCCCGATCCAACACTGAGATCCCCTGAGAAAGTAATGAAGCGTTTGATGACGATCAACTTTGCCGCTATTCATACGTCCACCTTCACTGCCACGAATATGCTCTTCGATTTGCTCTCGTCACCCAACGCAGCTGATAATCTTGAGGAGATTCGCGAAGAGATTCTACAAGTTATGGCGGAAAACAATGGAAAATGGGACAAAAATTCAATCGCAAAGCTGATCAAGGTTGACAGCGCTATCAGAGAAAGCTTGCGGATCTCGACGTTCATGACTCACGGAATGGATCGAATGGTCGTGAAACCCGAAGGTGTAACGATGCAAGATGGCCAACATTTACCTCGGGGAACACGAATCAGTACAGCCACCTACTCCATTCACCATGACGACCGTATGTATCACAATCCCGAAATCTATGATCCTTTCCGCTTCTCTCGCATTCGTGAGGTCACGGAGAATTCCAAGGCTCAAGCAAACGGGACGGAAGCGACCAATGGTGGGGTTCAGAAAGACTTCACAAAGCTCTTGGAGTCCAAGAATCTTGCAATGGTCACAACCTCGGATACTTTCCTGGCTTTTGGTCATGGTAAGCATGCTTGTCCTGGCCGATTCTTTGCCGCCACAGAGATGAAGCTCTTGCTTGCCTACATCATCTTGAACTACGAAGTTAAGACCTTCGACTCTCGGCCTCCGAATATCTTCATTGGTGAATCAATCTTGCCACCAATGAAAGCTACGATCTCTGTGAAGCGACGAAAGATTTAAGTTTGGCATTCGAAGAAAAATCGACACGATCGGGTTATGAGATCACGAATGCTGATAATTGCGTGGAGTTTGGCGTCTTTGGGACAGTCGAACCCGTCTTGCTCTCTTAGGGATGTCAACAGTTATGGCGTCTAAAGGTACAGATGCATCAAATTCATGCTAATAGAAAGCAACGGCATGTGTAAATGTACCATAGATACTCAATGACAAATCCGCAGTAATTATTCAGAGTCTGTAATACTATCAGAACGCTTTCTATCATTTGTCGTCCGTCCCCTACCCCACACGCATCGGTAGTAACCGTTCATTGGCCGGAATTGCTTCCGTGCGGCATGTGGCGCGAGCTCAGCTGCTCAACAGACGTCTTCCGTCCCGCACGAGGCTTGCGGCCACACCCGCTGCATCTCTTATTTGTTGAAATATATCTCTATCTTGAAACAAATTTTATACTTGCATTTGAAAGTAGAACTAGTCCCACCTAAACAAGGCAAAGTCAACGAGATCAGCAAGCCACAAATCTCGCTTCAGCTCTAAAAAGCGATCTCAGCCCGCACGAAGTTCACGAGGCTGAGACGAAGACCAGTCGTTTATCACGATGCAGCTGATTCGCAATTTATTGTACGCCACTATCTAGTTTGGATTGATGGGACGTACTTTCTCATATATTGGCTTCTTCTTCTACCTCCATACTTTTCTTGCTTCATTCTGCTACAGCTATTAAAACTAAAAGGTTCACAATGTCATCCACATCAACGTCACCAAAAGCAGGACCAAAATCCCCTGCAGCAACTTCTCTTTCCGCCTCTGCGACAGCTGCATTTACCGCCGCCGCATCAGCTTCACCAAGCACCTCGCGCGCAGCAACCATGACAATGGCCAGTCCCATAATCCAGAAATCCATCGACAACCTCCCCAGCACGCCCGGTTACTTCTCCGAAAAACACATCCCCGAAGAGCACACGATCGAGATCCTCGACAACCCACCCGAAGGCATGCCCCACAACCCGCTCCTCCTCTTCCACGCCGCGCTTGGCATCCCGCCGCCCAAACCCCCGAAACCAATCAAAGCCACCAAGAAAAACCCCAGCCCAGAACCACAGCTGAAGCCAAAACTCACGCCTGCGAATAAGGGCGTTTATCACCAGGTACTGAAGATGGAGCGCGCGAGCAGATTTAAATATTATTTCTGCGACAGCGTGGTTACGCTCGCGATGTTTCTTCAAATCATAGTCGGGGCCTCCGTCACGGCTTTTGGTGCGGGTTCTGCTAGCCATATCCTGATTACCGCTTTCGGCGCAGCTAATACCGCACTCGCCTCTTTACTCGCGGTGTTGAAGAGTCAGGGATTGCCGAATCGAATACGGCAGGATTGGAATGGGTGGAGAGAGTTGAGAGAGTATATCGAGGAGAAAGAGAGGGAGATCGAAATGGTGTTCGCGGGCAGGATTCCAGGGATTGAAGGCTCCGAGAGGGAGTTGAAGGATATTTGGGACACGGTGAAGGGTATTGAGAGGAGGTATAATTTGGTAAGGATGACGGCAGAGGCGAATCGGCCGGATACGTATATTAACACGGCGGCTATGTTACCTAAGTAGGCGGGTCAGAATGGGCAACGAGCGGTTTTTGTTTTTGTTGTATGGAGAGTTAATCGTTCGGTTTATGTTTGATGAACTGCAATTCAGCGAGGAGTATTATAGGTGGCGTGTGGAGGTTAATGCGCTTGCAGAATTTGCAGTAAGTTTGCAAGTTTGATATAGATCAAGGCATCTCTCTAGCTAGAGTCTCGATGTCATAGTTGAATATTGAAACGTCCTCGTCCGTATAGTGTACGATGAATTTGATATTGCTCTGTTTTCTTTGCGAGTGCAGCATTCTTTTTCCTACTCTTCACGCACTTGCTACCTGGGGGACTAGATGGTGTAAGAATTTTATTAACCTCTCTAGTCGGCTTCCTCAAATGTCTAGCAAGTGGAACGACTTTGTTATAGAAATACGCCTTTTTGAGGTGGCTGTGTTGACAGTGTTCCAGATTTCGCTGCGAGGTTCATCGAGAATCTCTTAGAATTCAGCCAGATCATCTTTAGCGAGTGTGTCGACTATCTGGCGAATAGATTGCTTCCTGCGAAAGCCGGAACATGACCCCTTTTGAAGAATTTTTGAATACTGGGTCTATTCCACCAAAGTGCGGGGAACTCTGTACCGTGATGCCCACTACTCGCCTACAGATATGTACTAGACCTTGTCTGAATTGCAAGATGTAGCATAGCCTCCCGGCTCGCGAGCAACCGAGGCCGCTTAGAGTTTGAAACATCAGTCAGTGTGTTCTTGTAGGCGAGCTTCCGACGCAGTGGGCGATCGACGGAGAGCAGTAGATTTAAGCATGAAACAAAATGCTGCTGCCAATGTTTCGGATCCCTTTTGACAGCGCAGGGATCAAAAGATAAGAGATGAATGGTTCGGATAATCTGAAGTATCGCCTGTGATCGGCGAGATGTGCTTCCGCGGTCCATAGTTTTTGACAAGTGCAATGAAGATCTGTGCGTAGAGTATGTGGGACGAGCTGGAACCGAGTTGTGGCTGTGTTGGCGATGGATATGTTACATTGAGCTTCCATGATTCTCTATTTGGCTTTGTCTGGCGCGTGAAAACGAAAGTTTATCTGCGTTATGCATCTCGACCAAGCGTCAGCGAAGCTTTCATATATACCCATGACCTCACAAGAAAGGTTATCATGCGTTCGAATTCCGGTAATCTTTGTTGGCGGCAAAGATGTCATTGATGGGACGTTTGCAAGCAAAGGGTAAGGCCGAGCTCTGGCAGCTTGCTGGAAGAGATGGTGGAGATTGTAAAGATGAGGATCATAGCTGCTCAACAACCACAGCTGGTCTTTTTCCCACTCTAGCTCTCCCACCACTTACTTCTCTACTGAACCCGCCGAAGTCCAAGCCTCCAAAGGATATCAATGTTCCAAGTACTTCTTCAACATCTTTGAGTAGAAGCATAGTTCCTACATCCACTTCAGTCACAGTCACGACATCTCGTGCGTCATCCGTAAGTTATCATCAGCTTCTCAGAAGAAAAAGTAACTAAGAATTCACAAGTCTTCGAACTTAGGCGAAACCACCGTCTTTACAACAATCTCTACATCTACTACATTCTCAACACTTCCGCACACTTCTACACAAGGCAGTAGAAGTCTTGCAACAGTTACCACAATATTGATGTCACAAACTTCGAGTCTCTCACCTACTCCATCTTCCGCTGCTCAAGGCATATCAAGTGGTTCAGATGACTATACCGGCTTTTTGGTCGGGATTGGCGTCGCCATAGGAGGTAAACGATCCCCAATCACCCATGTTCTTCATCTCTTCCCTTCTTAATCCCTCCTCGAGTCATAAAATTAGTTTCACTTCGTTGAGATATTTCCAGCAAGCTTAGCAATAATTCTCATCACAATTTACTCTCTCCACCAATGTCGCCGTTCCCATTCAAACTCTACCTGTACTCAAACACATCACCACACTCACCACCACATCATAAATCCTCCTCCGACATCGCTCTGGGCCCGTCGCTCACTCCATTCACACGTCCTTCCATCACCCGTCCATGTAACTCCCTTTTCAATGATAGAGACGAGTTACGATGGCGGAGGACTCACTTCCGGTCCACCAGTCCCAGAGAGAGCAGTATACAGAGAGAACGAAGCCAATACGAGTTTCCACCCAGATGGACTGAGCATACATCCAATGATCCACGGTCCATCAGTCATTGTCGGCACCAAACTCAAAGTGGAAGATGCCCTGACCTCCAATCTCCGAGAAACGACAGCCACGCCTATAGCGGTCTCAGCAATCGGGCTTCGTCAGATCAGCGACGAGAATTTACCTTACCGGAGTCCTACAGTGAATACGGGTAAGGTGAGAGCTACGTCTGCGCCGGTAGGAGCTGATATTTTGAAAATTACGAGGGAACAAGAGTTAGAGAGAGAACTTGGGATAGAGAGAATGGGGAAGGAATGGGAGAGTATCAGGAAAAGAGCGACTGGAGAGGGAGACGGTAACATCGATGCAGAAAGTGAGGCGAGTTTACCGAGGTGGGGGGATCCGGTTACTTGGGTTAGAGATCAGAGGGCAAGGATGATGAGTGGAAGGATGAGGTTGCACGGTTGATGGCTGACAAAGAAGTGTGTGGTTGATCATACAATGGGAAGTTTTGGAAGATATTTAGATTTCAAACTAGGGGAGGTTTATGGGTTTCGAGTGGATGGTCATTGACTGCCCTAGGTTTCTTCTAACCATACAATTTGATATATAGTGTAGGAATGACCGTTACTGTCGCGTTCATGCGGAAGTCTGCACGAAACTTTCTTTCCTCTTCGCTCGCACTGTTTTCTCCGTACCGGAAATTTTGAATAACTCGGTGCATTGAAACGCTGTTCCATTGAACGTTTTTGTCGAGACTCATAAAATGATTTCAGCAGTGTTGAAAAATGAAGTATTCTATGGCCATAAGGCGAGCCAATAGTAGAGCCAGAAGCAACTCAAGCGAAGGGCGCTAACGTCAATTCGTATTCAGCTCTCCACGCTAACCCCTTTTCGTACGTTTACGAGCAAGAGAGGGACAATTATACCGCGTTTTGGGCTTCATTTCCTCAAGATCCATAAGTCTAGGTCATGAATACTTTGCGGCACGATGTTTGTCCCGCGTGGCCATTGACGGAATGATTGACTTTCGGTATTTGATTGAACAGATTATGTATATAAGAGTCGCCTTTCAGCTCTTGAGAAAGTATCCAGCTCCCTTACACAGTTTCTCTCAAACTCTCAATCTTTTCAAGAGCTTATCCAAGACTTCAACTTAATAGCAGCTTTGCTTTCAAAACTACAACAATGCCTTCCATTACAAACCACCACGTCCTCATCATCGGCGGCACATCAGGAATCGGCTTCGCGGCGGCTGGACTCGCCCTTTCCTCTGGCTGCACCATCTCAATCGCCTCTTCGAACCCCTCCCGCGTATCATCCGCTATCTTACGTCTCCAGACCTCCTTCCCAGACCAGAAAACTCAAATCTCAGGCCACGAAATCGACCTCTCCACTCCCGATATTGAAGCCCGTCTCTCGGCCCTCTTCTCCACGGTAACATCCAACCACACCAAACCCCTCGACCATATCATCTACACCGCTGGTCGCGCACCTCAAGTCAAACCCCTCTCCGAAACCGATATCGTCGAAACGCTCAAGTCCACACAACTCTTCTACGCTGCTCCGCTCGCGATCGCGAAACTTGCTCCTGCGTACCTGAAACCTGGTTACACCTCCTCGATAACCTTCACGGGTGGACGTGTTGCTGACAATCCAATGCCGAACTATGCGTTGTACTCAGCGTACGCAGCGGGATTGCATGGGTTGGTGAAAGGATTGGCACTTGATTTGGCTCCGGTTAGAGTTAATGTGGTGAGTCCGGGAGCGACGAAGACGGAGATGTGGGGTGGAGAGGAGATGCGGGAGATGATTGCGAAGACGGCTGGGGAGAAGGCGTTGTTGGGGAAGGTGGGTACGGCGGAGGAGGTTGGTGAGGCGTATGTTTATTTGATGCGGGATTGGAATGCGACGGGGGCTGTGGTGAGGAGTGAGGGTGGTGCGATTTTGCAGTAGGAAACTGAAATGGGTGCGGAGGGTAAAGTGAAGGGGAGAGGGCGAGATGAAGAGGTGAAGATTGATGAGAGGAAAAAGAACGGGAAAGGAGGTATTTGTGCTAGTACAAGAGAGTTGATGGATCAATGTTTGTCTATTATTCTAAATATGCACATTTCAGAATTCCTCGCTTTCCTCGCTTTCCTCTCTCTCTCTCTCTCTCACTCTCTTCTATAGACTACGCCGTATGGTAGGTATTTGTATTTTCTGGCTTCCCAACTCTCGTGATGCAACCAAACCAAGAACATTGTCTGAATCGTCCTCACACATATTTCGATAGAGCATCATGAGAATTGGGACTTTCGGCTTCCTATATATGTATTCTTGCCTTCTCGTACTATAAAGAAAGACGGAAATCACAAGTTATCTGAATTCGCCCCAAACCCACCTCTCAGCTGACGTGCATATTTTATCCCATGCATCGTCTGTGGCACCACCACCACATCTAGCTTCGACTGGTCTAGCCATGTCGATGGCGGTCCTGTCAAGTCCTCACCGAGAGACGGTTCGTTATTATCTATTCTCATGTCCTCAAGACGCTCGATCCTCATAGCTTCTTGGCCTTCTTCGTCGAGTTTGTCAGGGAGTGCTCGCCTTTCGCGTTCGTCTAGCTCCATGACAAACCTGATGGCTGCCTGAACGGGGACGGTGACAACGGTGCCATCCTCATTTTGAGACCTGATTTCTGGATTGATACTGCTGAAGTCGATTGGAGCACTCAGCCCTTCAGTGAACCCAGTTCGGATTAACTTCACAAGTAGCTCTTGGCGTCGGGAGCTGGGGTTATCAACAAAGACAATGAGAGCACGAAACAGAGGTCGAAGCTTGTAGTACTGGTGGTCCTCTATATCAAGTGAAAAGCTTTTTTTCCCTGTAACCTTCAAAGTCTCGAATTCGGATTTTGACGCAACAAGCTTTTCGCACAGTGATCGGTGGGTGCTCAACACGTCAGCTATATTTTGCTGTCGTAGTTCTGTATCTTGCAACTTGATTGTTTTGGCCACAAAACGACCAAATTCAATATCCGTATTATGTCCTTTGACTAGGAACCACTGAGGATATATGACAGTCATAGCCGAGATAGGGCCACAGAACAACTGTGCTTCGAGAGCGGGGTACGGTCGACAGTCCGTCCAGTAGATGGCTGTTGCTTTGTTGTAACAATCTTGGGCATCTTCAAGTTTGATATGCGGAAGGGGCGTAAGGGTAGGAAGAATCAACGGCCGCGAGACGTGTCTCTCGAGATCTGCTCTATGAAGGTATTCCTGCCGTCTCCGTGTAGAGTAGATGATGTCCTCGTCTGTGATTGGATGAAGGTACCGAGATTGGTATGGATCTTCTTTAGGTAGCATAGTCATTTTGGTGTAGTGAGAAGTGGTAGTTGTATTGTACTTCTGGAGATCAATTTCGACAAATCGGACGGAATCAGGTTGAGAACGGCTCCAGAAATCAGTTCTTCAAGCCAGCACGGGGGTTTCTGCAAACTCATAGGGACTTGAATTGCAGTCCGAATTTGAATATCGGATAAGTATAGTAAGGTTATGTGTGCCGTCGCTTGCGGATCTAGCCGCCTGCTAACATAACATGTCGCGACTTTGCCGAGCTGGACTGTGATGAGGGCTTGGCCGTACCCATCTAGGCGTCGTATTATAGGTTTCGATTCTACTTATGTGCGTAAGAATGAGCAGTTCGTGTCGATTTTCAGGCATAAGGTTGGCCGTGAAATAACAGAATATATATCAAGTTAAGAGTTACTGGAGTAAGAATATTGATCAAGGCCAATCTTAGCTAATAGAGCCTTCGAGTTATATATTTGAGGTAGGGGCAGAGACTCCATCTTCTATATTTAAGTGGCAATTTTACTATGCTGGACCAAGCTAGTCTCTTACTTCGTTCAAAATCAATAGTTTATTAGCGACATAGTTTCGCTTACGTAATCATTTGCCAAGCTTGTCCATGTGTTAGCTGCGGTCCGACTAATTATCGTCTGATCTTTACGGTCTCAAATTCAGATTAATCATCTCCCACTGCTGTGTCCTCCAAGACCAATCTGAACTCCTCTTATGGCTCCATACTGTTATCCGCCTCTAAATATTTTAGATCCAACATTTCGGGTACTGTCACTCCTCCCCAATAATAACTCAGGCCCAATTCATTGCAAACTCTCAGAAGAATCTGTTACAGGATCGATCAACCAATACGAAGCATTATCCTACCTTTGGGGAGACCCTAAACCCACAGAAATCATCACGATTAATAACTGCGAACTCCACGTTACCGCAAACGTCCTTTCTGCTCTGCAACATCTGCGACTGAAAGACCAAACGCGCAGGCTTTGGATCGACGCCATTTGCATCAATCAAAATGACAAAAAAGAGCGGAGTCGTCAAGTCCAAGTCATGGAAATGATATACCGCAATGCAAGGACGGTTGTGATCTGGCTAGGCCTAAGCGCACGCACTATGACCGAAACTTCCCCGGACTTTGATGACGACGAAACAACTGCATTTGGAGATTTCGAAAATGCCTTTGCGCTAGCAAATAGAGCCGAAGCTTCAGAGGGAGAAAGCGACAAACTCATGATCCATCTCTTTGACACTTCGAGATCTGGATGGGATGATCTCCGCCAAGTCTTCCTCCACGAATACTGGAGCCGAACTTGGATTATTCAAGAACTGGCACTTGCTACAAGCGTGACTGTGATGCGAGGGCACGACACATGTACCTGGAACGCACTGAGTAAACTTCAACGTTTAGTCCGCGACAATAGGATCTTCATCGATCTATATCGGAGTGAATTTTTCGTATTTCTCGACCCGACTAATGTTATAGCAAATGCCCTCCCTGCTTCCATCGACGGGATTCGCTCTCCTAAAGAGCATGAGAAATGTACGGATTTGATTGAGTTATTGCAGCGCTTTAGGTCATCGCAAGCTACCGATCCTCGAGATAAAGTCTATGGAATGTTGGGACTTGCCGAGGAAGCATTCAGGAAAAGGCTTAAAATCGACTACGAGAAAAAGGTCGCAGATGTGTATACAGATGTCGCCAAAACCCTCATCATGCACTCACGTGATGTTAGCTTCCTGGCCGACTGCTTTTACAGACCAGAAGAGCTTTCCGACGCCCCTTCATGGGTTCCGAATTGGACGGCAAGATTACCTCCAAGCTACGTCTCGCTTCACGAGCTTAGTATCAAAGCGCCCTTCAATGCATCGGGAGCCCTGGAAATAGCTGCATCTATCGACGGAGATTGTCTCCTCGTAAACGGGGTGAGAATAGCGTCCATAGTCGACTTAGCTAGTGTTGAGGACCTCAGTCGTTCAAATCGACCGGACGGACATATCTACTCAGACGAAGTTTCCAAGAAGCATGGCATCAGCAACGACGAATACTGGATCATCCAGGCAGCAAATCGAAATATGGATGGGTCTGAGTACTGTAAACGAGAACCAGGGGTAAAGGGGGAAGGAAGAGATCCAACCTTGCTAGATCGGGCGCCGAGCATGATGGGCGAGTTTCGGGCGCCTTATGGGAGGCGATTTTTTGGTACTGATATACATGTTTGTGGACTTGCACCGGTGGAGACGGAGATTGGGGATTTGGTCTGTGTCGTATTTGGCTGCCACGTGCCCATTGTGTTGAGGAAGATGGGTGAGACATACAGAGTTTTGGGTGAGAGCTATCTCCACGGTTTCATGCAAGGAGAGGTCGAAAGCGGACTGAAAGATGGGAGGCTCCATGCTGGGACTTTTAAGCTTTGTTAGACTTTTTAAGTCGGGACATCAACGATAGATCTAGGAGCTTATAATCTCGATATTAACCTCAGCTTCGTGATAGATTTGATATTGCATTTTGGCTAGATTTACCGCATTCCACAACCGAGGAGAAGAAACAACTACTTCTCGCCTTGCAAAACGGTCTCAACTTCAGCGCTTTCTTCAGGGCTCTGACCGTCATCAGCCAAAGCAGTGAGGTCACCCTCTCCCATCTCTCCATCCCATCCATGTTCTACGAGATAGGCGCGGAATCTCGAATCCTTCACTCCCAAATCCTCACCTGTCAGGTCCTCCACAAAGAAAAAGGTTACAGCAACCCCGACAACTCCCACAATCGCAGCAATGATAAAAGTCCAGTTCTTTCCAAGACTCGATTGGATCGGAGTGAAGACTTGCGTTCCGATGGCAGCACCTGCTTTTCCAACTGCAGCCGACAAGCCATAGCACGTACCACGAACGGATGTAGCATATGATTCTGAAGAAATGAGTCCAAGCATATCGCCCGGACCCATGTTTCCAGAGCTTTGCATAAGTCCGTAGAATATGACAAACAAAGGTACAATTTTCGTGATTTTATTGTACAAGCATCCGATGATTAATCCAAACACCAGATATCCCGAAAATCCCAGCATCATTGTGTTCTTCCGGCCGAGCTTGTCGCAAAGGTACGCTCCGATGAAGACACCAGGTAGTGCTAATGTGCCAAGAAGCAAGTTCCATTCAGCTGTCTGGAGGATAACGTGTTTCGATGTTGTGGGAATGACGGATGCGATAATCGTACCTGAGAAGACACCGTTCGGAAACGTGACAAAGTCGTAAAGGAACCAAGCACCACAGGTTCCAATCAGTGACTTCCAGTAGTAGCGTGCAACTAGCTTATACGGAACGTTCTTCTTGATTGCACCACGGCGGTAGAGCTTGCTGTTCAGCATACGAATTCGGAAATAGAAGACGGATAATGGGAGTAAGCAACCAATGCCGAAACACACGCGCCACACAGTACTGTAGTGCCTCTGGTTGCAAATCGAAAAGACTATGAGGAAGATCGAAACGGCGAGAGGCGTTCCAAATGAGAGAGGAAGATTCGTTACGAGGATGAAGATAGGTCCGCGTTTTTTAAGTGAGTGTTCATTTGCAGCTTCTGATGCTGAGGTAGACGAGGCGGGGTATTCGCCTAGAGAAATGTTAGGGTTAGAACGGACATTAATCCTCTGATGTTGTGTCACATACCACCAACACCAAATCCGACGATACCTCTCGCTACTGTCATCATCCAAAACATTCTAGCTTTTAATCAGCACCATGCAACACAATATCTCTGCGAAACGTACCCCTCAATTGTGTACCCGTTCGAAGCTGTGGCCAAAATACCGCCAATAACTATCATCATAGTTGTCATGATTATAGCAAACTTTCGTCCCAAATAATCACATGTCAATCCTACAACGACCTGGCCAAAGATCTCCCCCACAAGTAGTGCATTCGAGACTCGAGTCTTCACAGCAGGGGTATATTCCTTCGGGTATTCTTTGGCGAGGATGACGTTTGCCATTGTCATGATGTTGTTGAAGTAGCCATCGGATATAAGAGCGATGCCAGATGCGATCTGTTCGATGTCAGTAGCTGTGCATGCATGTCGGAAGTTTGGCTGTATACTATAGTAAAGATATTGGAGACGCGCTGGCGATTATTGGTTACTATAGCAGAGCCAGAAGGCTGAAGTGCTGGTGATTCGGGTCCTTGGTCTTCATTTCCATCCACCATTGTCCTTCACAGCCCGAAAATAGGCTGTGAACGCTGGGGGTGCTGCAAGCGTTTGATGTCGAATATTGCTGAAGCTATTTGCGAAGTCAAGCATTGTGAAGATATTCCCTTCCATATTTATCCGTCATCGGATAGCTGCAGTTCATAGTGGCTGTAGGGCAAACCATTCTCCGTTGAGGATAGTTTGCGTACTACCCGTTACATGTACCACGGTACCATATTTGTGATACCCTTGAGCTGGGCACAATGATTTCGAAGTTGCCGAGAACGTGCTGTCTCTTTCATTGCTTTCGTAAATGTTGCTGACCTGGAGATTTGCGGTTGGTTGTATCGAGGAAGACAATACCACGAAAGGGGTTCCGTGGCATCCAATCGTCGCGTCGCATTTTGGAGGTTATGCTTTCAATTCCATGAAAAAGTAGCTGAAAATGGAAAGTAGGAAACGAGGACCAAATACATAATATACACGATGCTCTGAAGAGAAAGGAACTTTGAGGAATATGGAGGTCAGACCGATGGGGAAAGAATTGAAGTGGTGATGTGTGCACAGGTCAATGCCCGGCCCTGGGGATTGGCGTGCTGTAATGTTCGCCCTGTACCCCACGAAGCCCGCAGCAGAAACCTTGACTCAACGACATGTCGCAGCGACGTACTTTCCTCCTCTACAATTGCCAGTGTTGTGATGATTGACAGCACAGACTATAGGTATGTAATTCTTCAGCTTGGACAATGCTTCACAGGCATGTATCTTGTACAATCTGTCGCAGAAGACTGCAGACCAGGACACAGGACAATGCATTATGTTTGGACAGAGATTGATAACAGCGTTGAGAAAGCCTGGGCAGTGGCAGCAAGGGAATTGAACGCATCTACTATTGGGACAATTTGCACCTGCTAATATGAAGGAAAGCGGTTATACAGGAAGCATGCAAGAAGAGAGGGATGGAACGCAATATCAACCATCATTGTGATTTTGGAAAAGAATGCCATTCTTTTTACTATTTGAATAGCATAGCCGTATAGTATCTCTGCAGAAGAGGCTAACGTCATAGTTAGGTTGATAATGGTTGATGCAATAGTTGCTCTTGAAGGATGGAACAAACATGGGTCTACCCGGACTGAAAGGATTGCAAGTGAAAGCAAGGAAAGACACCCAACAGGACAAAAGATCAGATATCAAGTGTCCATAGGTGTAAGTATGATAGATGCTGATATAGAAATCAGCTGCTCATCTTCAAGGTAGCCTTTGAAATTATCAAAATGGGTCCTAAGAGTAGTTCTCTCTCCATTTTGTCTTTTTGCCTATTATTATTTGTTGACTTATCGCCAATTATCTAATGAAGGTTGCATTCTTTTTCCGTCTGATTGATTACTCCAAGCAAGAGTAAGCTTGCATTGTCCCTGTCTTACCTTTCAGCATAAAAAGCACCATCAGTCGTACCCAAATACACTTTTGGGGATTGCAGGTCATTTTTCATAGCCATGCTCTGCAAGTATGATAGTAGACATCTCCTAGTGCTGCACTATCATTGCATTACTACCCCGTTTCATCTACTTGGATACTGTGCTTGTACTGTGCTTGTGATGCATCTCTCTGCAGTGAAAAGAGAAGACTAAAGAGGAAAGGTCGATGGATAGTGATTGGCCAACATTGGCTCGGCTAGCTCGACGTCGAACGCGTTCAGTTGATGGGAGCAGAAGGAGTGATTTCTTCCCCACGCACTTCTCCCTCGCCGGGCAAGCTGGGGTGAAATCTCGTTGCGAACTGTTTCTCTACCGTTTGTTGTCAATCACTCTATCACTCTATCACTCTATCATCTTGTCGTTCAACACCAGACGTTCTCTTCACCCATCCGATCTCTGGCCTGCGCCGAGACCTGCGCCGAGCCCAGCGCCGAGACCCTAACGCGTCGTCGCGGCACCATGGCGACAAGGCGAGCCTCGAGGCCTGGTGAGGACGCCTTTGACAGCCTGGATTGGGATCCCGATCTGCCTTCAGCGAAATCCCCAGATGAATCGCCCGAGCCGGTCCCCCTCAAACCTCAACGCGTTGCCTACACAACCGTGGGCTCGCTCGTCAACCCGAACGTAGTTCCTCAGTTTGCGGCTCCAAACCGCATCCAGAGAGAAGGAGCCAATCGCCGACCTCTCATGTCCCTTCTTCAAGGTCTTCAAGAACATCCCACGTACCGTCGCGGTCCACCTCCTCCACTCAACATGTCAAACTCGATGCACTACGCGCAACAGCTCAGTGCCCGAGTTCCGAACGCAGAGAACGCGCATCCCTCGCACCCCTTCCCCCAAAACTCTCGATCTACTCCCGCACCCGCGGAGATGGCGACGCAGGAGCAACAGTCAATCGCAATGCCTCAACCTACCGCGCCCACGCTGTCGCAGCAGGAGAAGGATATCTTGATGTTGCAGTATGGTACATATCCTGGCCGAACTGCCACAACTTCCGACGCTCCTTCACCATTCAAACGATCGGCATTGCCGATGTTGACGGAGCACCAAGTTTTCAATCTCAAGGAGCTGTATGACGAGGAGACTCGCCGTCGAATCAGCGCTGCCCATGGTGCCGTCCAAGGCCTCGAGAAGATGCAAACTCTACAACGCCTAGCCAAGTTCGACAACCCGATGCAACAGCACGCTCGCAACCGTCTCTCCGAGTTTTCTGTCACTAGAACACAGATGTCGTCCACTAATCCTACCGGCGAGCTTAACCAGAACTATCAGTTCCCTCCGCCAGGCATTGCAAATCCAACTGCGCGTCAGTTCAACCCTCTTCTGGCTGCTGTCGACAGAGCTTTCCCAACCCCTTCTCCTCAGCCGACTCGACCTCCGGGATATCCTCAACCACTTACTGCTGGACCACCTGGTCAACGTCAAGCTCCAGCTACCTCTATCTTAAGCAACACGGCTCAACAGGGTGAATGGGATGGCTCGGCATGGTACAACTCTACGGGAACACACCAGGCAAACAATCCATGGGGTTATCAGCACGCAGCTCAAATACCTTCAGCAGGTCAAGCTAGTGTAGTTCCCGTTGCTGATCTCGACTACAACAATATCTACGCCTCGGTCAAAGTTGTTGATACTCTCCCACCGCATGAAGTCGAGAAGTACTTTCCTAACGGCTGGCCAAGCAATATGACTGGTCAGTACACTGCCTTGTCAGACAACGTCCGCCACGAAATGGACGATGCTTCTGTCGAGCCTACGCCAGAACAAAGAGCTGCCCGTGCCGAGAAAGAGCGTGATGATTTCTTCTACCACGGTCAGCGTCGCATGTGGGCTATGTCTCCCGACGACTACATGGAAGAGCTGTCAGCACGAGCGGAGGCTCGAAAGAACGGATTCGGTCCCATTGCTCCTCCACGCAAGAAATTCACCGAGTCTGTTATCCCCAAAAAAATCACTATCGAAGAGATGAACGCGATGAGTGTTGGTGACGCCTGTGCTCCTATGCTCGATGCTGCCTTTGGTACCTTGCTAGCTCTCCATGACGAAGGACCCGACTCTTCCAAGAACCTCAGTGGCTTCGGTAAGGTTGATCCCGACCTCATCGATCCCGAACCGAACGGTAACAACAGCTTGTTTGGGGAGGATTGGGGTGTGCCACCGAAGATGCAAACTGGTGCCTCTTCATCGCGCTTTAGTCAGCAGTGAATGGTACTACGTGTACTGGGCGTTCTTTGCTTGAGATATCGATGGCTTTTTCGGCGCTCACTTCTACAGTTTCTGAATTGGCTACAGATTTCACTAGACATAGCGATGAACTTGTGGCCGCGTGGATACGATATGGGGTTTTACGTGGAGATGACTCGTACTGATGTTTACAGTTGCATCGCATGATGCTTTGCTTTAGTAGCATGCAAAAATAGCAATGAAGTAAAAACATTCACCGAATCACGAGTGAGCAGGCAATGTGAGATTTTGAAAGTGAATTCTTGTTTCACCTTAGATGTGAATTACGATGTCCTCCGGTATCACTCGCGTTCTTTAAATTTTCTATTACGGTTCTATTCCGATGCACGAATTTGGCATGGCCAGTTTGAAAGTGAGGCGATCAAGTCACTATATCCTTTATATTGAACAGATATTGGATTATCTAAACTGGATAATGTTTCTCAAGGAAATTCGAAGCTCGGAGTAAGGTTTTGTGTCCTTTGCAGAACTTAGATCATGTGCCTTGCGTCTTGCCTTTTTTCTTGACCTAATGCTTTCAGGTATCTGATGAATGTCTGATCTCTAGATAGATATCTCCAAACTTGTTTGTTGGAGTGCGAGGCTATAGTCGTTGGGTTCGAAAGATAGGTTGATGGTAACGAGTTGGGAACTCTTCGAACAATCTCGGGCTTAGAGGCAATTTATCTAACTAGCAGGCTGTCTTTTTTTTTTCATCTTCTCGTGACGTTTTACTTTTTAAATACCTGCCTACGTTTCACGAGTATCTACATTTTACAATCTCGCAAAACCGGTCTACCTACACCTCCACTCTTTCTAATCACGTGCCTGATTTAAAACCACCAAAACCATCCCTCCCCTCAGACCCTCATTCAACCGGCCAATTACACACCATACACCAACACCTAACCCCCTCCTCCCCCAAACAAATAACCCTCACAACCCGAAACCCAAAAAACGCATAAACATCCCTCGCCCTCTCATTCCCCGCCACACACCAAACCGGCACTTCCTCCTCCCTCGCCCTCTGCACCAACGGTTCAATCACCGCTCTGACCGCCCCTTTACTCGTCCTCTCCGGATCCCTCGCCATCAGACTCAACTGCCAACACTTCTGGCCCTCGCCCAAACACTCCTTTCGCGCTTCCTCCATCTCTCGGTTAAAAATCGCGTAGATGGGCCGTGTCTGAGCTAGTTCGAGGAGTTGGGTGGAAGTGTAGGGTGGCCGGATGGAGGAGGGTGGCTCCCAGCAGGCGACGGCGGCGAAGTTGTCGGCTTCGATTACTATAGAGAGATTAGTATGGGCTTTCACGAATGTCTCAGAAGCCGAAGAATAAGACTCCCGAAGAGTTCAGCTCCTAAAAAAGGGACAGAACCATTCAACCAGGACGAGATTTGACGTACTGGTGGAGCCTAGTGAGATCTTGGTGGTGATGCGGGAGAGTGTGCTGGTGTAGATGGTGGAGAGGGTGGGGAGGGCAGAGGAGTTGGGGTGGTGGTCGCGTTGGAAGAGGATGTTGAGGGGGTCGGAGAGGCAGGCGCGGGAACTGATGTCGGCGAGGCGGTGTTGGTATGAGGGGGAGGTTGAGGATGTTATTTGGGGGGTGGGTGGGGTTTGAGATGAGGGTTGAAGGATTGGTTCCATTGTTGATTGGGGGTGAGAGTTTAAAAGAAGAGTTGTGTTTTTCTAAGTGAAAGCTGGAGTTTATGGGTGTGGGTAGGTGATATAGTGTGTGGAAATGATATATAGCTAGTCAGGTGACAGGCATTGACATTTAAGGTTACAAGCGTGAGGTACTGGGAACCTTCGAATGAGTGGAGAAAGGTTGTTAATTAGAAGAGGGTGTCGGAAGATCGAGAGGAAAGAGTAATGTAGCTCGCTCTTTTGCATCCCACTTATGAGCCCCAACCTCACTAGTCTGCGCTCTTCAGAGGAGCCTTAGGCCACAACTCAAACTCTACAATATCGATCTATATACTTCTTATCATTTATGACACCTAATAGGAAAAATAGAAATGGATATTATACATATTCTTACGTCCGACGAATTAGCATAATAATATAAACGTACACAAGCCTTCTGGCCATTGTGTTCCTACAAAATAAACTTAAAATATATCTTCTATATTGGTTCTGTTTCGCGTCTCATGAGCCCCAACTTAACCAGTCTGTTGCACAGTTTAGTAATACCGACCAGTCAATGCGCCGAAAGGCTCATGACAGAAACGATCTATGTAACGATGTATCTTCTACGGCTCTTAACTCTCTGTGACGACAAGAACAACCATAGTTTGTTAGGACTGTTCCAGTAACCATCTCATACCCTTGACCGTGTCCTCGACGAATGTCTTGCTCATTTCTAGCTCGGGAAAATTCGTCCAGAAGTAATGACCTAGGCCTTCGTACACATCAATTCTCGTTTTTATACCAGCTTCCTCCCTTAGTATTCGCTCGTATATCAATCCCTCGTCACGCAGCGGATCGAGCCCGCATACTTGGAAGAAAGCCGGCGGAAGGTCCTTGTGTCCTCGTTCCGCTTTGCCGTAATGGAAAGGCACGAACAACGGACTGGACATATCGCCGCTCATGCCTGCCATGCCGAAAATGCTGGCCAGAAGTTTCAGGGGCAGTAGGCTGAGTACGAGCCTGATGACTGGGCTGATGAGAGGGCCCAAAGGTCCCAAATCCACATTGAGGATTGGGTCATGACATGGCGTCACAAGAGGATGAGAAAGATACTCAGATCGGTACTGAGCAGGAATATGAGAAGGCGGCAGGAAACACATAATGGCTGGGACGCCAAGATACTGGCCGGTTAAAGGAGGCGATAGCTGTTCATCACGTGCGATGTGTGTGAGCACCGCCGTGATGTTCCCACCAGCCGATCCTCCCCCAATGACAAATCCCCGCGAAGGGTCGGCATCGAGCTCTGAGGCGTGCTGAGCGCACCATTGAAGCGCATCCCAGGCGTCGTTGATCCAAGTTGGGAACGGGTACTCCGGTGCGAGGCGATATTCCACGTTGACACACACAGCCCCCAAGTCCCGAGAGAAAAGTCGACAGTTCACCTCCTCGTCGCTCAAGTCTCCCATGCCCCATCCACCTTCGTGAAACATGACGATCAAAGGACTCCCGCCCTCCTTCTTCGTCACAGGCTTATAGACCCTGATTGTGATCTCTGACCCGTCGCGGACAGGAATCTTGCGATCCTGCTCGGCAACTTCAGCAATGGCGCCAGGAAGGTAGCGGAGCGGCCACTTTTCTTTCAAGAGAGCGGCCCTGTGCTCTCGGAGGGCAGTGTGATGCGTCTGGCCATAGGACAGCTTGGATTGCTTTGGCGGTTGGATCGGTGGCCTCTTTTCCAATGCAGCAGCCAGGGCTGGATGCATGATTGCGAGCGAGATGAGTTCTTCTCTCGTACGCGGCACCATGATGGAATATGGATCTGTGATACACCTAGATAACGATAGTGGATGACGAGGAACAGGACCTGAGCAAGATGGAGGTTATCCGTCCGCTGACTCATCTTACTTGCTGTAGCTATCCACGTGACAGACTGCCATTCTCCTTTTTTGGACTCTGGGCAATAATTGTCAACCGTGTCGAATACTGTGTTGACCGATCTTATGAGGAGGACAGGCTAGGGATGTGCAGATTAGCACTAACGGTAGAGATGTTGACATTCAAGCATGTTCGACTATGTATTGGATCATACTTAATTTTACACTCTGTTTCCTTAACCCTGTTGGGAGACACATTACGAGGTTGATAAGGCTTAATTAACTGCAGAGTGAGAATTTTGACTAAATACAAGAGCATTAGAGTCGCTCCTTCAGTCACCCAACAAACCCCGAGGCGTTCTTGTACTAAGAAAGTGCAGCGAAACACCTTCAAAGCAACTAATGAGCCTGGGATCAAAAGTCCATCCTTTTCAGGGTGCTTTTTAGGCCATGGAATACTAAACTTATTTGATTTATTTAAGATCCTTTAATAACTACGAAGTATTATTTCTTATACTACAATATACAAAGTCGAGGGCGCTGATTATCCTTGCATTCCTTGGCGAGCTGAGGACGGTTATTGGAGATGTGTTGATATGAAGACTTCGTTTTTGTTTCCAGAATTAACTTTCTATCTCTAGATGGAGCTCTTTTTGGATGTCCTAGAGGAATTAGGACTATACCCAGCGCATTTGACGGCCCTTATTCAGATTTACTCAATACAGTGATTTAAGTCACGTGCTACACTGTGTGTATATACCTAGGTACTCACTTCTCACCGCCAGTCCTCATTATCCCAATAAATACTCTTTATAGTCCGTGATAGAGCGTTTAGACTCGGGTGGTTTTGTTACCATTTTAAGCACTAAAAGCATGTACTCTCTCTTAATTAAAAAGTATTAAAACTCGTATTAACTATAATCTAAATAACTCATTATTGTGCAAGGACGGACGTAGACTTCAGAAGAATCAAGTTTCTACGATATTGTATCTTATATTTTTGATGTGGATGAGGCTCGCAAGTTAATAATAGTCGCGGAGCAATTATCTTCTTACCGCTGGAACTGTGCTCTAACATAGAGGTAAAAAGAATGTGCATGCGTGTTAGACTTCAATACAATGTTACAGTCTGCCATTGGGCCCTTCCGTATGTTGCCTTTCCACGCATCCAACTCTCCAGGTAGCAAAGACCAACGAAGTTGAAACCCCCTTTTCCTACACGGCGCCGCAGAACAGCAGGCGCTGGACAACCATGAAGTACAAATATCTCGTCTGAAGGCTGAATCTCCATTGGTCCCATCCCCGGCTCACCTCTAACCGAACAAAAGAAAACATGTTTTTCAAAATTGAGCTTCAGGGCTCGGTAGTGGTAGTCCCCAAGTTTGAGGTCGTCAAAGCGCGGATCAAGATAGAGATCTCGGCGGTCGCCTGTTTCCTTGAAGTGTTTCCACCATTGTTGGATTTCAGCTAGTTTCTGCGTCGGGAGTAGAAACCTTTTATGCATGTAGTACTGGCGAATGTCTCTATCCAAGCGCACAGCCCTCCAGAACTTATCAAAGTTCGCAGGTCTTGCATAGTCTGTGTAAAGTCGTTCCCATTCCATTACGTGGCGCAGAATCACACTAGGTCCGCGAGGGCTGTCTAATATGTCCATATCGTATGCAGGTGGTTCTTTAGCACACACACCCACGGTACCTATTGGGATCGCTTTGACTTGCAAGTCCTGTCCCACAAGATCGGGGAAGTCATTCCAACCTTCAAACTCTGTTTTAGGAGATGCATCGAAGAGCTCCCAGCGTTGGTTGCCGTCAAAGCTGGGAGGAATTTCAGCAGTGAGATCGATAGCCCATGAGGGCAAGTCGCTTACTTTGCTGCTTCGAACACCTCTAGCTTCACCCATTCGTACCAGACTCCGGCGGATGTCGTAGAGAAGCTTGGTACATCGACTGAATATTTCCGCAGTGGTCCCTGAGAAGCCAAATGCACCAAACCATCTTTCTTGAATTTCCGGATCTTGCAATCCTAAGATTCCATAGAAATGATCTTGGGGAACGGTAGCTTTTCGGTCTCGAGCGGAATCGATGGCTTCTCCAAGAGGTGTTGATGGGAAAGGTTCTGATTCTGCAAACATCTTGCGATGCTCATATACCGCGAAAGACCGAATTCGATCCTCAAATCGAGTGCGTGAGTAACCTGCAGAGTAGAAGAGTGGTGTCAATCTTTTGCAACAATTGCTCGAATGGTCGTTGATGCCTTTTATACCGTTGAACAATCTGGACAGGCGGAAAGAGTATGGAGATGCATGTATGATAGGATCGACTCGAGGCAAGACGGCTTCTTGTAAGGTCCATACACGAATCCACCAGGGGCGCGAAAGAATCCATCGAAAACAGTCGTGAATTTCAAACAAACGCTTGTTCAAAATGTACCGACTAGCTCTAGTCGAATTATCATTGGCAATGAGGAGCAATGGAAGTTCGTGGAAATGCTTTCCTCCAGCGATTTCGTCCAGCATAGCCAAGGTCTGAAGCATGATGACACCGTCTGCTCCTCTTAACTCACGCTCCTGCGGAGCTTTGCCACCAGCTCTCTGAAATTCTTCAAGCTCTTCCCGGAGAACCAATCTCTGAGTTCGATCCCAATCATCCGATGTCCATTCACAAATAGGAATGAACTCGCCGGTATCGCCTCTAATCTC
Organism: Mollisiaceae sp. DMI_Dod_QoI; assembly: GCA_009613015.1. Classification (NCBI taxonomy): domain Eukaryota; kingdom Fungi; phylum Ascomycota; class Leotiomycetes; order Helotiales; family Mollisiaceae; species Mollisiaceae sp. DMI_Dod_QoI. The sequence goes on from VXCB01000103.1 coordinate 133,192, forward strand.
GTCGGTCCATAATTGTGTGAAGCGACCGAACCATATATGAGCTTCCTTCGCTTGACGATAGATTCTCGTCATCAGTTGGATTTGCCGGCCCTTTTCCTCCTCGTTGGTTTGATCGATACAAATCGCATCAGCCCAGACGACCCGCACGGCGTTTTGCTGCCGCAAGCAACCCAGGAACTCCACTAAGTTTTCTGTCGCATTCAAGGTCTCGCCGCCGACTTTGATGGGTTTCGTCTTTTTCGCATCGCCCCAGACGTAAGACAGGGACTCGTACTGTGGATTGTCGTCTAATGATGCTACCTGTAGGCTACAGGTGATTGGACTGTCGTTGGCTCCCGGATGGATTGTGAGAATCCTGATGCATGGACGTCGGGGATCGAGCGGAGTCTCGAGCCATGGCAGCCGCTCCAGTATCAATGGGTCATCATCAAACTCAAACTCGTCCAGCCCTTCCATGGCTCACTTTTCGTAGTTGATTTCTGTTGTAAGTCAGGCAGGTGGCAATATTTGCCAGTCCCAAACAAAGTGGTAAGGTTTCAGGGGCTTAGGCGGTATCTAATGTTCCCTTATGGCCAAGATAACCAAGCAAGCTGTGAAATGATTATACTAATCATGTGTTAGGATCTAGTTCCTTGCAGGAGCGCTCACCGGAAACCTTGCACTGCACTACATGCGTCGGCGCTTAATCAGAACTTATCACGTGTGAAGAGTGTTATCGTATTCTTGTCAGGGCCTGAGGCTTCGAGTAGAGGGTGTGACTATAGAGATATCGCCGCTGTATATCGCTAGTCTTACAGGGGCTAAGGCCTACAGTTTTAGGGCGCTACCACTATAAACTGAGGGTGTCACCACCTAAAAAAAACCTTAACTGCTGTATTTTAGGGACGTTACTGCTCCTGAGGGGCGTTTATATATAATATATCTGTAGCATGTACCTTAGTATAGTTAATCAATGTAGCATTTGTTTTTGTTACTATATTTAATTACTTAACACTCTCTAATGTAAAGCTTACGCTTCCGGCAACTTAGCTCTCTTCTTCTTATGCGAAGCTGAATATTACTAGAGTTATCTATGGTCTTAAGCTTATAATTCATGTTTGTGCTTCGTAAGTACGAGAAAGTTTTTATAATCAATTGCTTTCGAAGTTGTAAGATGAAAGTCACGTGCAGGGGTCAGTGCAATGGTGCAACAGGGCATTTCCAGTTTGGTTCTAGTTCAGGGGTTCCTAATCTCTCCCCTTACATTATATCCTCATACTCTCTCCTCTTGGACTTAAGACCTGAGACCTTACAATACAATCTTTTGCCCTCCAATTGATGCCTTTTCCATTAAACCATCTGACAGAAGTACCGAAACTCCGCATCGATAAATTAGAAATAATCTAGTGCCTCGTGTACTATAAAGAACTCGTCACGAAGTCCGATGACAGAGAGAATTTAGCATCTATAGGTATTGGTTTCGCAATCATTTCGTTCTTGTATTCCATCGCATCTTTGTGGACGATTCAGGGGCTCGCTTATTCTACCATCAAATCTGAACTTAAATCTACCTATCCTCGTTTCCAAGGTTGCTATTATTACCACACCATACCCAGACCTGGAATATCCTACGATCGGGCCTCATTTCACGTTCCATACGATACCGCTCTAGAATCTCATACTCTTTGATATCAGCCCAGTGTTGTTCAGTCGTGAATCTACTGACTACAACAGGTGTCCTGCCTCCCCAAGCACACCTGAACGTTATGAAGGCGAGATCCTCCAGAGGTTGACCTGACCTGCTTGCAATCAGCTTAAAGAGGTCCAATCTCGTGTACACCTCGAACTGGCTGCCCGCGACCAGTTTGGATGGTGAAGTTTCTGGATCTCCCTTCGGACCTGGAAGGGCAAACCACAAAGGGCGATTGCCTACTTGGGCTATAGCAGGTGGATTTGCGGTGGGAGTGATTGTTTGATTGTTGGGCGCAGGTGAGGTGCTCGGAATAGAGACATTGTTCGCAGTGTTGTTTTCGAGGTTGGAACTAATGGGTTCGGGATGAACTTTGTCATGCCCGAGTGCTTCGACGGGGCTTCGCTGATGAGGATTCGTGGGTATTGTCCTAGACAAAGGATTTGGTGTCCGTGATGCTTGGCCGTTGATGGGACCAAAGGAGTCTGGCATAGATCGACGTTGACGTGCTGATGCAGGCGCTGAGTTCCTGAGAGTATACATTGCGGCCACCGGCGCCAGTTGAGCGCTGTCCCCAGACAGAGGTGACATGCTATTCTCCCTTCTCCTAGCATTTGATGATGGAGTAGTAGAAGCAACAAGTCGCCTTCGCTTTCGTTTAGGCGGTTTTATGGGCGATCCGTCAGACATTTTCACATCCTTTATCGAGTCTCCTAATTGGGCCTTCTATGTAGATGTTAGCGACGACCCGAATAGACGTTTCGAGTCCCTTACACGCTTGAGACCAGAGATGCGACTGTTGGTGGATGTTTCCGGTGCTTCATTTATGACCTTTTCTGTGAAGTTATCGTTAGTTTTAGAAACCCATAGTGCTCGATGAGTCTTCCATGCTGATTCGAAGACCGGGATCTTCTTCAGAACATAGCGGTGTGTTCTGTCATCCTCTGCGGGAGACAGAAAGCCTAAACCTTGCCAACCATTTCCCCACTTTCTCACAGCTCTTTTGATCAATTCTTTACACCTGTTGAAGAGCTTCGTTGAATCTACTGGGTCTTTGCCTGCATTAAGTGTTTGTTCCATATGATCAACGAATTTGTTTATGGCCGCCCGATTCTTCGTGCTGGGGTCATATAAATTGTGCTCGTGAAGGTAACGAAAGGCCAGAGCTTCGACAGCAACGGGACATTTACTTTCCAACTATGAATATGAATTAGCAAAAGTATTCGTGGCTCAAAGGTGACACTTACACCAAGCAACCAGTTGCTAGACATGACTTCTTCTGCCTCATCCAGTGGGTATACGTAGTTGAGGTGATTAGTGATCTCATGTTCGAGCTCGATACCGCTGCATGGGTTGATTAGCCTAGCTTGAAGAAAGTCAGAGGAGACCTACTCAATATCTGCCTCAGGGTGGTCCTCATAAAAGCCAGCGGCTGCCTGAGATGTATATGGGTCGGCTTCGAGAACATGTGGCCCAACTGAACCATCGATAGTATTTTCCCCCTCGGACTGGTCATTAACGGAGTTTCTCTGAGTTGAAGGATGGTCTGAGAATGGCGAAGAATTCCGTGTCTGAGCTTTCTGAGTACTTGTGAGCCTGTTTCCATCGTCTTGATTAATGTAGGGTCTACTTGAGCAACAATCTGGGTCTTGTTTCTCTTCTGGTTGCAGTGCTGCAAATTAATCAACTTTGCTAGGCTATCTAGAATTCTGCAACTATTACTATCGCAGAACTATTACAATAGTGAGATGTATCGCCTTACTCCTGTACCGTAATTGTGTCCTCAAATAAATGCTGATTCTCTTCCCTGAAGGCAGCAGCGCAGCATATCGTATCAGGGGAATGTGGGGAAGAAAAGTCTACTGGGTTCGGCAGCTTTTCGACATACTTTTTACAGAAGTCGTTGACCGGTATGCTCAGTTTTGTATAGTATCGACTGTCTTTGATATCCGAGTCGTAGCCAATAGTAGCACATATGCTACGGATACTTTTCGTACTTCGCTTTCGGGCCATTCTAATGGATGCTATATTAAAATATGAGCATCTCGGTTTTTTTTTTGGTTTGATGATGTATCTCGTGAAAGATACTTCAAGATAGGCCACACTTGTTTTGAAGACAACTGATCAAATGGGGCTGGAACTTAGATTAATAACGGTTCTTTCTTTTCGGAGGCAGCTTTATATGGCGTGTGAATTGCGTAGTGGTTGGGGCTATAGCGAGACTAGAGACCGGAAGGGTTTACGTATGATTTCTTACTTCGCAACTTGTACGCACTGCCACTGATCAGCGGGTCAAGACCGCCAGGCCATGGTCCTAGGATAGCCTAAGCCTCCAAGATTGAGATCAAGCTGAACACTAGGATACTAATCTAATCAAGGAACCACATTACCCCGGGGACGGAGCAAGGGAACATTGCATCAATCATCTGAGCAACTGAGTCACAACAAGCACTGCAGTCCCTCCCCGCCCCACTAATGGTTTCAAGGGTAGGAGACGGCAGGTCCGTGGAGCAATACTAGGAAAGATGGGAACCCGAAAACTCTTTGTTATCGTGACTACCTGGCAGTAGACAATCCTTCAGTCGTCATTTCGACCAATTATGATGTCCGTCAAAATCCCGTTAATCCAGAAGCAGACGTTGCTCAAGTCCTACCAACATGAATAGTGGCTATACTAGAAACTAAGAGAGAGGACAGAATGATCATGGACGGATGTTCGGCTGGAACAGACAGGGAGATTTCCTTGCTAACGAAACGCATACTATGCACCTAGGCGCCCGCAGCGTCTGCCCGATTCTGTGCCACATTTGAATTAGAATAACCCTAAAAAGGGTTCATGACGCATAATAGTAATGTCTCGTATGAATCTAAATAACGTAACTTGAACCTTCCACCGAAGAAACCGATTTGTTCATTCAAAGAACAGTAAACTCTAGAAAATAATAGTATATAATTAATCTCCCGTACGCATCTCTTACTCAATTAGTCCAAACTATATTCTTATTTAACCCTTGTTGTGGCATTTCGAATCCTATAGCCCCTGACTTCAGCCGAGCAGGGCTGCGACAAAAAACCAACATAGACTAACTATAAAACACTCACCGAGCCACTTTAGCCCCACAAATGTTGGTTTTACTATTGCCATGTCACTACAACAGTACGACAGGTCGTTTATATCGGACTAAAGACTTGAAGGAGAAGGTTGTAAGTCACCGCTGAGACATGTATCCACGCGGAAGCCGGAACGAATGTGCCGGCAGACACGAGCCCGAGATAACGGTCTAGTGACCAATCAGGAGAAGGTATTCCATAGTTTTTAAATGCTCTACCGCGGCTTGCTTTCTGGATTCTTGCAACCCAATTGCTCCAGCATGCTGCGGTTCGACTTGGGCATCGATCATCGGTTGATGCGTATGCTGAAACCTTTACGTAATCACTATTTGCTAGTGACCTATTCGTGGATTCGGTCGCTGAGCAAGAAAACGCGGTCACATGACTCCCCAGTCTGCCTTGCCGCCTAGGCGGAATGCTTTTCATGCATATCCTGAAGCAAAAACTACCAAAGTATCACGCCCTTTAGAAAACCTGCCCTGATCCTTGTCGCATGATATCACACACTCACAAAGAACCCTTGCAATATTTCCGATCGATCCTCGAGCTGAAAATGGTAGTTTTCGAGATAGGAGTCCAAGGTTGAAAGCTTTCACCTCACCCGGAACCTCTGTTCTACGGACGGCCGCATAGTTATAGACCTTGCTTTAGCTCTAAATGTCGCGCATTCAGTCAAGTAACATTGGTACTCTCTGTTCTCGGCTCGGTTTTCATCTCGACGGAGAGTTCGAAGGCAGAGGCGCGAAAGAATTCAAGCGTATCATCGGATTGTTCAGAGTTCGTTTTGCGGAGGAAGGAAACCCTCTTCCATTTGCCGAGCCCTACTCCGTAGAGGCAGAAAAGTACGCCTTAGCTTTCTGCCAGGAAGAGGATCGAGGAGCGACCCTTTGGCCTCCAAATTCTCACGGGTGGCCCAGTTGGGGAACAGATAAGACGATGTATGTGTGTTACAATTCCAAACAGGACGATGATTAACTGACGAACATGAAGCATATTGCGATCGCTTGCGCATATTTTTAGTCTACAAGCCTATTACCAGTACCAGAACGAAAGCAAAGCAAAGAGAAAGGCAGCTTCTCCAGTCACGGCACCACTACTAGCGAGTGTACTTTCCCATTCCGTCTAACTCTTCATTAATTGAGTGACAGGCAGGAGAACTCGATCGCGACGTGAGCCCCGAATCCCTCCCATACATTGGCCCATCTCCACCGAAAGGAACGAAACGTCGTCCACCCAAAACGTCAACACGAGAAACAGAGACCACTGTCAAAATGATGTCAAATGCCATCTCGAACTCTGATACCAATGGTGCTGTTGGGTACATACCATTGAATGGACAATCATTGTTGACTTGCAGCTAATAAACCTCTAGACCAGAAGTGCACCAAGCATGCAAAGAAGAAATTCAAGCACTTGACCCTCAACGAGATGATAAACCCATCAAAGACTTCACCATTCAGTGGTTGGCAAAGGTGTGTGCATCACTGCACGAAAAATAAAGGCAATAGCTGACCACTTAGACCGGCTCACGGTGGCCAGTGCAAGCAGATGCACGCGTGAGAAGATTCATGCACGAACACAATTACTACGACCCCGAAGACGCCGATCATAAGATAATGGGCCTAATCGATAGGCTCCGAAAGAATACAGAAATTGAAACTTGCGAAGCAAAAGATTACAATCTCCTAAAGCAAAGATTACTCGAACGTGTCGCCGTCCTCGCCCGTGAGCTGCTAGCTAAACATCTACTTGAACGACATAGCAGTGGGAGGATGCAGAAGACCCCTTGCTTCAGAGATTACTGGCAGCACAGGCAGAGCTCTTGGGGATATGGGACCCCGTCACCGAAAAAGACTCACCCTAAGCGAGCCAGCGTCTACGACTTCGAGATGCCTACAGACGAGGAGGTCATCCCTTCGTCGTCACCAGTAGGAAAGGCGGCACATCGTCTGCCAAGTAAGGTAAGACTCAAGTGCGGACCCAAAAAAGCTTTCGTAGTTAACCGGTTCTAGATAATTGAGTCACCACGTCCATCCACAACTCGAAAAGCGGATGAGATCAATGGAACATCTCTCGAAAGCCTAAATCAAGCCAAACGACAACGACTAAGCACAAAAGCGAGCGCTCCAATAAGGAAGTCACCTTCGCCCCTCTCTACCACCATTACTGTTGCAGCTAGCAATGTGCTCGTGGACAACGATTTTGACACTAGAGATTCGGAAACGAACGGGCATATCGAGTTTGCGCATGTGAGTAGCACATTGCGCTTCGAAAACTTCGTTACTAATGCGATCACAGGAGATATTATCAGCTGAGGATGATCCTGTTGTAGTTCTTCGACAAGATACCAGACCACCTAGTAGGAAGGAGAAATCACCTAGCCTCGTGACAGAAGAGCCCAAACCAAAAACAAGTTCGGAAGCTGATACCAACGGCCAACAACCATACGCAGCCAAAAATGAAGACATCAAGAGTCCAGAAGGTTCTCCTAGAAAAACTGGAATACGTCGTCGACAGCGTCTTGTTCTCGTTCTACAAAAATCTGCTCGAGATTTCGACCTCGACTACGAGAACACTCTCTCGTCCTCCCATCTCCGTGGCTCGACAGTCACTGAATTCTTTGAGCTGTACTCGCAGCGAGCCAACGTCGAACTCCAGTCGCTGGACTGCCTTACCTTCACTTTCATGTTCGCATTAGGGAACGAAACTGTGATTCGGCAGGGAGATGATACGGCATGGAGGAAGATGAAAGATATGACGCTTGATATATTCACTCTTCAGAGACAAAGAAGTCCCAAGACAGAAGAGTTCAGGATCGTTGTTGAGATCGGAGACAAGAAGACTGGAGTGTTGCCCGTAGCCGAAGATGACTTATGGGGCGAATGAAACTGAAAGTTGTGTTTGTTGACAAAATACTTTGAAGTCGAGATGTCGAACATGCACATTCTTTTTCACTAGATAGTGCCTTCATCCTTTGCAACTGTGATTCAAACCAGACTTGTAGATGAATACGGGTTTACCCGGATAGACCCGGGTACAGAGGCCACGGGTACCACCCAAGTAGAAATCCACTGGGTAGGGTACCAACCTGGCGGGTACCGGGTTTTACCCCGGATATCCGTCCATTTTAGGAACTAATAAAGTTTATTTTTAGAAGAAAAATATATATATTTCTTTAATTAATACTATTAATTACATTATTATAAAGTAAAATAAATATATTATATATTAATTATAAAAATATATTATAAAAAATAAACTTGCAATAATAATAATAAATTTTAAGTATTATCGGCTTTATATCGGGCCGAGGTATATAATTTATATTTAAAGTATATAAGTAAAGTTATAGCTATTTAATAATTTCTAACGATTTTATTAATTCTCGATATTTATAAATATTTTTCCGTATTATATATACGAATATTTAAATAATATCGAATATTTTTTTATTTTATAAATAATCGCTCGATTACTTTTTATTAAGTAAAGTAACCGCTCGACTTTTTCTTTAAGTACAACCCGAGTTACTTATTTATAAATTTAATTTAAATTTTACTTAAGTTTATAAAATTATAATATAAATATTATAATTTATAAATATTTATTTTACGATTATTATATTTTTAATAATTAAAATATTAAAAAGTATAAAATAACTTAGAATAATATAATTAAAAATAATTATAATAATTTTATTTTTTAATAATTATAATTATAATTATTATACGATAATTAATTATAATTATTTTATATAATTACTTAAATAAATTATATATAATAAATAGAAATATATATAAAATATTATTATAAGAAATATAAAACTTTATAATATAATTAAAATTATTAAAACTTATAATAAATATTTTATAATTTTTATAATAAATTATTATAATTATAAAATTTAAAATTTTAAAAAAAAATATAATCGAATTAATAATAAAATTCTAAATTAAAAAGAAA